>SJJU01007271.1:0-32751 GCA_012932125.1 Conopomorpha cramerella
CATGCAACTGCGTCGAAACGTCGAGTAAAATAACAAAGGTAAGCTCGAGCTTGTCTTTGGTTATATTCGCGCCTATACACCCGGTGAACAATATTGACGCCTGTAATTTCTTGAAGAGTTAAGCAAAGATGGTTTTTTGAGAGGGCTATTCTTACTCTCTACTATGTTTTTATTTTCTTAAGAGACCTACTTTGTAGTGCCTCTCTAGCAAGTACCTACTACTTGGAGTGGACGAATCACCGTCCACCTCGAGGAGGAGCTGCAGCCCACAGGAGCAGTAGTGCAATTCTCGTATTTTCGTCGATACTAAAAAAGTCTCAACTTAGTCAAAACTCTCTTGTTACTATCGTTCTCGTGTTATTATCGAATTTCGATAGTACGTCAAACGCCTCGGAATCGTCAAAGCGTATTCTCGTAAACAAACAAACTAAAATTACTCTTCTCAAACAAACGGTATTCTGGTAATTTTTAAACTCGAGCGTAAGCCAAACCAAAACGTAATCGTGATCGAGCAAAAATACGAGAATTGCACTACTGGTCGCTGATGCGGCCTGGATAATTATTTATTATTATTTAATACTTCATTGCACTAAAAGTACAAAGGGTGGACTTAATACCAAAGTATTATCTACCAGTCAACCGCACAACATGGGAGAACATAAGTGCGGGTCAGTATTATAAACATACACCAGTAAATCAAATTACAATACAAACAAAGAAAAAGAAGAAAGTTTTACAGTGAGTACAAACGTTCACAGAAACTTTATATACACACATATTAATAACTTAAATACATCCTAATAGTCATACATAGATACAAACTACAAACACAGATATAAATAATAAATACATATATAATATATGAAGCATACAAACTATATATGAACACACAAGTAGTTAATCTTGATGTTGGTGTTGGGATTCTTGTTGTCTCTAGGTGCTGAGGATCCACCCAGCATCAGCGATTGTTGAAAGCCATCGAGGTAGAATATTTTTTTAAAGAAACGCGCACTGACATTATAATAGTTTAAACCGGGTGTTAGGGCGCCAAATTAACCAAAGACAAGGATTCATACCAAGGTAAGGTAAGCTGAATGATTACAAATGGTAATGGTTAATTTCGCGCCGTAACATCCGGTTTAAACTATTAACATCGGGGTAGAAGTCCAACATTACTTCGTCTCCGTCCCTACAGCGGCAGGGCTTACCCCTACCCTCATCTGATTTATTTTTTACTTTGTATGAAAATTACTGAGATATTGCAATGTGAATCACACTGTATTTCATTTAGTTTGAAGGTTTAAAATAGCAAAACACTGCAATATACGATGCAGTGTATTGCTTATTGTATTGTTTATTTTGATACTAAACGCTATGAAACTTTTAGAGAAAGTTGTTGACTGAACATCAAAAAACTGTTCAAAACTTTGAGACGAGTTTTTACCAAATTGTAATTTCGTAGTTACAGAATATTGGATTTATAGGGCACGGGTGTCTTGAGGATCTTCCCCTCGTGAACAAAAAAGCGGTACCTACATACTACTTAACTTTACTAAGGGTGCGTTTATAAAGAAACTGGTAACCGGTACCAGCAAACAGAAATCACATAGATTCAGTATGAACCGGAGCAGATCGATACCGAAAAGTATGAGCCTGCACCGGCCCATAGTGAATGTATGTGATTTCGGTTTCTCGGTACCGGACACCTGTTTCTTTATAAACGCACCCTTACGCCAACTCTAATGTGAAGGTTTGAACATTAGTTTATCAGTACCAACAGAATCGCAGATAATTATGCTTCAGTTAGTTTATCAGTACCAACAGAATCGCAGATAATTATGCTTCAGTTAGTTTATCAGTACCAACAGAATCGCAGATAATTATGCTTCAGTTAGTTTATCAGTACCAACAGAATCGCAGATAATTATGCTTCAGTTAGTTTATCAGTACCAACAGAATCGCAGATAATTATGCTTCAGTTAGTTTATCAGTACCAACAGAATCGCAGATAATTATGCTTCAGTTAGTTTATCAGTACCAACAGAATCGCAGATAATTATGCTTCAGTTAGTTTATCAGTACCAACAGAATCGCAGATAATTATGCTTCAGTGAACTTATCTCTTCTTGTATAAGTCGGTACACAAGTATAATAGGTATACTACGGGGAAAAGCAAAAAAGAATTCCATCTTCATACAAAATAGATTTTGAGAATTTTTTACCTCGGGAGATAACATTTTGTATAGGGATTGAAATTTTCTTTTCTTTGTCGCCATAGTAAAAGTTGTTCATATTGACGAGCCCAACAACGTCTCTTAGGCCATTGCTCGGGATCTTTTTAACCGACTTCAAAAAAGGAGGAGGTACTCAATTTTGTTGTGTAAGTATGTAAATGTATGTGATTATTTTTTAGCAATAAGTGCGCCTTGGCTGTAGAAGCATTATTGTATCTATAATAATAATAAATAAATAAATTCGTCTGTATTTTTTTGTATGTTTGTTACCTCAGAACTTTCGCTTGGGTGAACCGATTTGGATTTTTTTTATTTGAAAGCTGGTGCTTCCCTTTTGGTCCTATACAAATAAGGTTTAGTTCCGATATGTCAATTTTTACTGGTTGAAGTCGATACTTTTTGTAAGTTATTATTCTCAGTATATTGTTCCTGATTTTTAATATCAGTTGCATTACTCCCTATTTGTAGGTGGGTATATGCAATCAAATGAAAACTTCAAAAAGTAATATGCCTAATACGTCATTAATATGTGAATTTTGTTACAGCTTCGTGGAATATGCAAAACTGTTAAATAAATATTCGTCTTCTAGTCAACTGGGCTGATTTCAACATACACGCTACACAATGATTATAAGCTAAAAAAAAATTGATTCTCTAAACGGGGACAAAATCTATACCCATCTATCTGTAACACACAAAAAAAACGAAAGTAGACGAGAGCGTGCCTGCTCCATAACGACACAATAATAATAAAAATATGTAACAGATATTTTTTTCTTCAAAACGAAAAAAAAAAAACCAAGTCAAGTAAGTAATAATTGTGCCGAAGGAGCGAACGAAAGCGGTACACTAACGAGTGAAAAACGTCGAATCGGTGAGAAAACATAACGGTTCATTAGACAACCAGCCTACAGGCATAAAGTAAACAGCTACATACATTTAGCCAGGCGTACCGTTCACACACCGACGCTTCCAGCGAAGAAAATCACTGAACAAAATCGAAAAGCGCCCTCATAGAGATGTTGAACCAACTAATTCTCTTAACACTTTGTTTGCTTTCGTCAATCGATGGCTCTCATTCGTTGACACGTCAGAAAAGGTACCTGGTATATCCGGACGGTGGGCCCGCGCGAACACAAGTAAGTCAGTTTTTTTTTAATACCTATTTTAATACTCGGGGTGTAATGACGTTTTTTTTTCTCGCCGGATAAAGTCTAACGAAGCGCGCCATTTTTTTTCTCTCTTCTTGTCAGTGAATTCAAATGCAATTAGTTGAGAGGCTGCGCCGTTACATTGCTTTTTATTTCATTTTAGCTCGTTTATTATTTCAACGTCAAAGAGTAGAAGTTTACTGAAACGTAAAGCTGTTGTGAGACGACGAGTTTTTGTGCTTCCCCTGTTCGTTTTAGAAATATTGCCAACTAGATGTCTCTAGGGTGCAATAAAACGGTCACTAGCTGAAATTTTCGTATTATATCAACTTAATTAACTTAACAGTGAACAATACATTACTTTTTATGTACTTTTGGAACTTTGAACCCTTCGCTAATGTTACTACTACTACTAATATTAATTACTATTTTTTGTTTAAACACAATGAACAAGCGTTGACCACTATCCTGCCTGATGTTAAGCCGCGATGTAGTCTACGATGAAGCACACTTGTTCATTAGGTACCTATTTACCCGCGACTTGAAGACCTTCAGACTGTACTGCGCAGGAAACACAGACTCCGGCAAGTCATTCCACATCCTGGCGGTTGGCAGTATGAAAGTATACGCCGAACTATTTGGTTCGCGTAAATGGTATATCCAGGAGGATGGATGCGTTTTGACATTGTCCTGGTTGTCCTATTGCAAAAGCGCGATGGGGGTATTAGGCGATGCAACTCCGTACCACACTCCCCAAATTGCACCCGATAGAAGACAGATAGGCTCGCGACCTTGCGGCGATGCACTAGACTTTGTAGCCGAGCATCAAACAGCCTGTCGTAACCTATGAGACTTCTAGCACGCCTCTCAATTGCCTCCAGAGCCTCAAGCTGGTGTTTTGCTTATCCACCATAAAGATGAGAGCAGTATTCCATACACAATCGAACTTATGCTTATGCAATGTGAGCAAAACTGTTCCGGAGTAAAATACCGGCGCACCTTCGAGAGGATGCCCAGCTTCTTGGCTGCATGTTGGGCCGTAGCCTCAATAGAGGAGCCAAGAACACCCTGAAAAGTGGGAGCCAGGTGGAATGGGCTCCTTTTTGCAGAGAGAGAGTCTTAAGCGCATTGAACCTGACCAGATTGTTCTTGCCTCAAGCTGCGACTTCAGTAAGGTTCAAACGCTGAACCAATGCTTCTCTGAGCACCCGGATTTGCGGTCCGCTGGCTCGCGCGTCAGAAGCATAACTCTCCACAATAGTGCTGTCGTCTGCGTACCCATAGATACCGGGTTTCAACAGATAGTGTATATAAATATATAGTATTCATGTGTATTACTTATTTATTATATTTAACCCACATCATAGAGGGCGCACTAATTGCCGTTATAGGGTTCCCTACACCTTGTGGTATGCGGATTTTATCACGACGTTGAACTTTAGTGTATAAGCGTTCCGTAGGCTTTGAATAAGAGTATCTTTGATCCCAATCTCGAACCCACAACCTCCCTATTGAAAGGCACATTCCACTGAGCCACATGTACAGTGAATACGTTTTTACTATAAACTGGACAGCCACAGATTTTGCAGTTCTGTCTCTTTCATCTAGTAAGTAAGTGAAGAAAGTCAGAAGTTACCATCTTTTATATATACATTTATTTCAAATATCTATGTAAATACATATTAGTCTCTGACATTTGTAGTACAGAGCGTTGAACTTTGGAGTCAAATGATAATGTGCTCAGACCTATCTAGACTTGCAAAGCGCGTAGCACCTTCAGACTATCTCTTTCTATCCAAAATGTATGGGAAATCATGTATTTCTGAATCCAACCTGTCACTTTTACTGCTAATGACAGTTTGGATACAGATATACCCTTTTACGCAGTAAAGGACAGAAAATATTTTTTCTTACTCTTTCACTCTTGCATGTCATCCATAATATTGCTGTCTCGTTTTCTTCTAAAGGTCAGTTTTGGATTCCACTTGTTTTTTGTCTGAGACAGTATGAATATAAAGGGGGGTTTGGGTATTATAAAACAAAAAGTGTTATATTAATCCTTTTTATCTTCCACAGTTTATCATAGGTCTCGGTATTCCCGTGGATATCAAGGAACAATCAGTAACTGTTGGAACAGTAATCAAATTCCAATATGATTTACCAACAAACAGTACGGAATACACTTCAAGAATTTACGGGTTCGCTGACACAGTCTCCCGAGACATGAATTCAGGTACTCCAGTTGAGGAAGGAAACGAAGGCACGATGGAATCAGATGGTAGAAAAGCACACGATGAAGAAGATGATCTAGAAGACGAAACATCAACAGAACTTGATGAAACATCAACTGAAAGTGATGATGAAGAAACAACAGAAAAAGAATCCTTAGTAGACATCACTTTTGACAACAGAAGAAAAAGAGCCATTACGTATTCAGAAGGCGGTGTTCTATCCACCAATGATATTGACAAACAAACTGAACTTCCTTTAGATGAGGCCATCAGAAGACAAGAGCTAATCGATCAGAAGTACAAGGAAGAGGAACCGAAAAAAGCGAACCGGTGGGACTTTTACAAAATTTTGGAACATATGGCTGGGAGGTAAGTGTAATTTCACATTGGTTAGACCTTTTTATAATCCTAATCAAAAAGTTTCTGTGTTGGGTGCACCATCGGTGTCTTTAACTTTAGGGACCCAAGTTGGACAGAGCGCTAAAGATTTTTTAAGCTGTTAAGCTTCGGAAATCTTTCTATTGTTGCAAGCTGTTTGAAGAAGGCATGCGATTTAGCTTGATACCTATCCGTCGCCCTCTAAGAACTCTACAAACTCCTCTAGATGGGCATTTCCTTAACCTCAGTACTCGGTTGCTTCAGGGTAGGCTTCAGCGGTGAATGCTAATGCAAAAGCAGATGAAGACCGTATTAATAAAACAAGAACAACACATAAAATAACACATTTTTTGTAGATATGGTTACACTGGACGACCTTGCATGTTGCGGACGATCTGCGAAGCCGCTGAAATCCCTTTCACACATGAAAGCGGCCTATTGGGGGAAATCGGACACATTTTGTTTACGTAAGTTTTTTTATAGTAACCTACTAAAGTTATAACTAGTGGACTGCCCTAAATTTGTTCACATTCACTCATGGGTCTTTTTTTCGCTATATTTTTAGTCTTCAAATATGTTCAGAATAATTGAACAATAATTGAAACACCGATGAATTTTAGGAAACAAGTTACACTATTGGGCTGCCCAAGTCCAATTTTTTTTCTAATAAAGTTTTGTTTCGAATAAAGCGGGGCCGATACTTTTTTTAATTAGAGATCGACGCGTTTACTCCCAGTTGTTCCATTATCACTTTCTTTTAGGAACAAATAAGTAGCAATTTTCTTTCAAAAAGGAACCACTGGAAATAAACGGGAGTAAGGTATATATCACGCTAAAAGGGAACACAAAAGCGACGGATCTGTTATAAAACTTATCGAACTTGGTAATGGAGCGTCGTATTCGATATAAGATGAAAAAGTATGTATCCGGTGAAATGGGAGGTAAACATACTCCGATTATTCAGATCACTGATTTTATCAGAGCAAAACGTGTTCATTGAAATGAAAAACAATACGCAAGAAATTTGACTACAATAAATTATAATGTATGTCACCGAAAATCATCCTGAGTACTTATTCAACTGTTTTATTAGAAACGCGATAATTGATATGGAGTGTAAGGACATTTTTCGTGATTTTGCAACATTTCGGTCATAGTCAAAATGACTACGAAAAAAATATAAGTTGTCAATTTAGCACGCGGGTTCAAAGTACGTTGAGCCAGTGGACTGAGTTCATTCCTTTCAACTTGATTTATTGAGGAATTCTTTTTCACAGTTCACTTGTTCCCTTTTTTGTTATTGACAACATATTTAGTTGATCGTGAGTAGATCGTGTTGACCATGTAGGAAAAACTTTATGTAGTTAACGGTCCAAAATATGTGGACTAAATTGCCCTTAGTTCCTGTGTTCCTCTGATACTTATTCTGTACAGAAATAAGCATCATGAAAGCTGACTCAGTCTGGAACACAGACTATCTCATCTTGAAATACTTAGTACCAAACATCCAAACTCCATTTCGGTGAAATACCCACCTACCGTAAAGTTTGTGACGCTCGCCGCCACACAGATCAGTTGGTGACATTGTCGGAGGCGAGGAATGCAGAATGCAAGACGCAAGCCTGAGTTTCTCAACATTTATTTTACCAACACAAGCTTTTCACGGCATCTTAGATTGCAAAGCGCTCGGGAACGCAGGAATTCACTATCGTCTTACATAAACTAGTTGCTATCATGTTGCCGAGTTGTGTTGTGTTTAAAACGCGTTTTGGGTAATAAAGTAACAAAGTACGAGATACTAATTATTGTACTCAGTAGAGTGTTCTTTGTTGCATTCACACAATATTATATATACTTGTTTTGAGGAAATTAGAAATATTGAGGTATTCTATAGAATTTGATGGGGTCTCAGACGAAAGTGCCCCAAGAGCTATTATTGTAAACGTCACTTTATTTAGCAAAAAATATATATTTTTTCTTAGCGCCGACACTGAAAAAAGTTCGTCATGCGTCTAGTATAGTTTTTAACTGTGAAATGCGTTAAATAATTCGAATGTTATTAAATTAAAATAATATATAGCTAAACAATAACTGGTAAGATGATTAGGACTGAAACTAGTACCAATCATCAGTGGCGTGCACACCATATAGACAAAAATACACTGCCTGCTTTAGTACTTTGGCCACCCGACCTAATAATAGAGTTATTGCTAGATCTTTTTTTGTTGTACTGACGACATAGGCTAATGAAGGTCCTGTGTTTTGTGGGTGAGTAGAGGTAGATAGGTAGGTACCTATATTTCATAAAGACAAGATACCTATACATATGTGTAAATCCGTGGGGTTTATTGCCTACCTTGTTGTCAAAACCAGTGCACGCCACTGCCAATTATTGTATTATGACATTTCGTTCGCGCAAGAATGAAAGAAAAATCTAGGATATTCGTTTGTATTAGAACATCAGTAAACCAACAATTTATCTTCTTCCAGACCTTCAACAACTAAAGACGAAATCTCTCACCACACCGACAACGAGTACCATGCAGCTGAGCGGCTCGGTCGTGAACTGGGCGTGGACTGTGAGGCTCTATTTCCTGAGTGCGAAGGCTCATTACTGGATACCTTCACGCAAGTCGGGTTGGGGACGCTGCATAAGTTCGGACTGGCTTAGTGTGTAATATGATTTGTTCAGGATTAAAGATTGGATTCGTTTACTGTTAAGGTTGTTTTAATAGATATATGAAACATATTCGGTACCTACATACATGTGACATGTGGGTCACGTCGATAATACTGCCGTGCTAATTGTACTTCCAGTACTCGACACTTTTAGGATTTTCACTTTTTTTGCATAAATGGTTCCCTAAGGGACTAAACTAATAGGTAAAAAAATAAAATCATGAAAAAAAGCATACAATTCAATGATTTTATTTTTTTACCTATTAGTTTAGGCAGTCATTTATGCAAAAAAGTGAAAATTCTAAAAGTGTCGAGTACTGAAAGTAAAATTAGCAGGGCAGAATAGTATCTCATAAGTAAATAACTAACGACGTCTCATCACCTATGATGATAGAGACCCTAGTTCCTACACAATACTACAATGTTTACCCCAATTATCGTCACTGTAGGTAGATGTACGTCACTGTAGGTATTTTTTTTAACAACGAATTTTGGATATTGAATCTTCTGAATATTTAAAAGGAAAAGCTGACTGACTGACTGACATATCAACGCACAGCCCAAACGGCTAAACGTAGGCACTTGAAATTTGGTACGGACGTAGCTTAGGTACCATAGGGGTGCACTAAGAAAGGAATTCCTGAAATTCCCATGGGAACGGCAATAAACGGGAAAATTCTTTTGTATGAAAAATCTAAACGGCTCAAGTTAGACGTTTGAAATTTGGGATGGAGGTACTACTGAAATACGCGAATGAAATCGCGGGCCGTCTACTAGTTATGTATAATTTAGTTATTTTAAGTTACCTACTGTGTGCAACAGGGCCCATATAAATGTAGAGTTCATTAAATCTTATGTATCTACTTTATATGGCACAATAAAGAATACTGAACACTGAGTGTAACGTTGTAGGGTTCACATTAACGGTATACTTATCATCATTAAACGCGCCCTGATATTACATTAAGGGCCTTACCAATAATGGCAGCTTTGCTATTTCGAAGATATACAAAGCTCAACTTAACTTATCAGTTGTATGTCAAATACGGAATAACCAGTTCAAGTAGACCTGTAATAACAGTTGTGTAAGTAAAAAGGCGTTTATTGGTAAGGGGGTAAAAGTTTAAAACGGGTAAATTAATGTTTCTCTTCACTATAAAAGTAATGCGGAGCATATGCTCTCGAAAATAGATTCATAGGAACACGCCGTACACATCAGAGAGCCAAGTCTGCTACAATCTAGTAGTTGTATCGCTCTGGCATCGTAACAGCAAACGATGTCCATCGCGGTTTTAAAGTAAGTAGTAACGAAACCAGCATGGCCCCCAGGTTTAGGATATTGAAATACCGATTTCGATTTAATTGCAGATGATTTTCCAACTCAATCTCACTCTGCGATTTATTGGTTCAGTGCTTCGGTAATTCGATTATACTCATATTATAAGAATGTAGTCATATAAAAATACAAAAAAAATATTGACTCGAACGCAATAAAAATGTCCGCTTGTATTGTATATATATATATGTATTCACCCAGAATAGGATCGAAGAAGGAATGTAGGGAGGTTGAGTAGCGCCCTCTAGTGAGAATTTTGCGCAAGTAGAATACTTTCAAGGGGGTTGGCCCCAGTAGTGTGATATCTGTCTCCATGTACGAGCATACATTCAACGTGTTGGCTGGAGTGCATATCGCTCTCTCTATCATTTCCCATCGCTGGTGCTTCTCGCGGACTTACCTTCTTCGAAAGTACGCGTGTACCTAGATGACAAGAATTACTACAGGCCATTTTGCTGAACCTCAGTGCCACGGGTCTCCAAGTAGCCCGCGCCAGAACCATCGAGAAGTTAGTATTTAAGAATTGGGTACAGGTGGAAACTGCATAAATAAGTAGGACCACCACGTGACTTTAGAATCTCAATTTTTTCCGATGCCAAAAGTTTGGACAGCCCTGAACTATCCTATTCGATCAGTCGTCACTGATTGAGCTCTTGTCTATTCTGGATGCCGCTCTAGATCCTGGCTCTAACAGGAATCACAGTGGTGGGAAAGTGGGTGGGAATATCCCGTTTATCCTTTTCGATCATCAAGCAGACATTTTTTCACAAGCATTCCAAATAAACATAAAATATTAAGTTGATATCAGTCGTGCAATTTAGTAAACATATCCAGAAGATCCAATGAACAGTCTATGTATTTCGTAGTGCAGTCTTCTCGAGCGATGCCGTGGTTGTAAGCCTCGACGTATGCAGCTGCCTCCGGGGATGTCCGGTGATCCGAGCCGTCGTTATTGGGACTGAAATAAAAAAAAACATATTTTTATAATAATAAAACATATTTATCAAAAGTGTGTAGGGATCAAGAACATTTTTAACTCTCAAAAAATTCTAATTATTTAAATCAAATCTAATCTTCTGGATTGGTCTCCTAACTTATTCCTCATGCCTGTATCAATGACTTATCACCACATTTTGAATAAATTTTGAATGAATTCAGTTTTTGTAAAATATATTCTTGATTGCAATCTTCTAAAATGTACTTGATCCCTAGACACTTGATGTGTGTAGGTAATTTCATGTCTTCACATCATAATCCTGTATTCGTTCAGTGTTATAAAGGGTTAATTGGCACAAACACTCATAACACTGTTCTACGTCTACCAATAGGTGGATAGGTTGTCTCGTAGAATGGCTTACTTATAATAATAATAATAATTTATTTCACATTGCTGCATACAATTTCTCTTAAAACTATCGTATTAGAAACAATTTATTGGAAATCAATATAAAATGAGAAAATTAAAACAAAATACAATTCAATAATATAAAATTGAATTTTTTTTCAATTATTTTACTTTAATTAAATTAAATTAAATGGATCGGTCAGTGCTGACTTATAAGAGTCAAGTCAACTTGTAACTGTGGTGTCAATAGTATTTTAAATTTCTTTATTAAACACCTACATGTTCAGATCTCTCATATTATTTGTTTGCTTAGCGTTTATTCCTGTAGCGCAACCAATTTTTCAATCATTTGCTATCTATGGCTCTCACTGAAACTATGACCGAACGACTCTCAAATCACTAATTCGAATCGTGGAGCAAAGATGGTGTCGAGAAATTGGTCAACTGATGTTTTTGATAAGTTGTCCGAGGGCGTATAATTTGGCTTAATGAAACGCTTCTGAAAACCTCACTTAACCCTTAACCAGGCGGAGGGAATATAGATCCCACCTAAATTTGAACCTTAGTCCGTTAAAATAAAGTCTAAAATCAATTAATTTCACACAACCCTTCTGCCTGTTAAAGGGTTAAATGCGGTTACCCATTCAAAAGGTGTGCGCCATCACTGTCGCGGGGTCGATTCCCGCCACGGACATACTGCTTTAGTGATGAGCTGAGGCATTTGTTGTGTGCGTATGTGTGTTTTTTTTATCTATGTATGTATTTTAAAGTATTTATGTAAGTGTATCAGTCTCTGGCACCCATAGCACAGGGTATCCTAGTTTGGGGTCAGGTAACCGTGTGTAAAAATGTCCTGGCACATTTCTCGACGTCAGAAGCTTAAGGTCAGATGTGTTATATTGTTACATTGACACTGACGTCTTCTTACGACGTTACTTCTGACCATGTTTTATTGAAACGCGCACAGACATTATAACTCAATATTGTTCACCGGGTGTATAGGCGCGAATATAACCAAAGACACTCCACTCGTGACCACGACGCAAGCAACTGCGTCGAAACGTCGAGTAAAATAACAAAGGTAAGCTCGAGCTTGTCTTTGGTTATATTCGCGCCTATACACCCGGTGAACAATATTGAGTTACTTCTGACGTTGAGATTTATTGTACTAACTTGAGTAAAAAACTCGTCAGATCATGCATGAAGTCTTCATCGTCATTGGAGTAGAGCGGTTCTCTGGCGACCTGGCACAGGGTTTTCAGGATGCAGGCAGTCCCGTTGTGGCCCACTCTGGAATTGAAACGTATAAAAAAATATACATCACCAATTTACCTTCCTTCGTCATTTAATAACAGTTCACATAATTTTCCTGCGCATTCCACAGTGAGGTAATACAAATACATGCATCTAATTATGTATTTACGCCTGTCTCAGAAATCGTAGCAGATGGAAATTCAATGTCTCTGCCTATCCTGGGGTAGCTGTGAAATATCAATGATTTATTTATATTAAAACGCTATTAACTATAGCGCGTATAATTAACTAGCTGACCCGGAAGCGTTGTTTTGTTATACATTATTAACAGTGTTTCTCTGATATTATATGCATGTATTATAAAATATGGCCTAAGTCCAGCAGTGGACAAGTGTGGGCTGATGATGATGATGATAAAATATAAACCTCGTAATTCCTCAAGAATCATGAAAAATCATTATATCTAGTAAAGGAAACTGCATCAAAATCTTTTGCGTTGTTTTAAACATCTAAGCATACATAGGGACAGACAGCGTGAGGTGATTTTATTTTATACACACATCAAAAGTGTCTAGGGATGAAGTACATTTTAGAAGATTGCAATCAAGAATATATTTTACAAAAACTGAATTCATTAATAATTTATTCAAAATGTGGTGATAAGTCATTGATACAGGCATAGGGAATTAGGTAGGAGACCAATCCAGAAGATTAGATTTGTATAAATTCGATTTTTTAGAGCTAAAATTTTCTTGATACCTAGACACTTTTGATGTGTGTATTAATATATAAAACTCAAAGTCTTGACTGATTCATCACTGACTCATCAACGCTCAGCCCCAACCCTTGACCCTCGAAAGCTGAAATTTTGCACAGGGGTTTGTTTTAGCGTTTTACGTGACATACGAAAGATTTTTCACGATTCATCACCTAAAGGGGGGTAGAAGTTGATATCAGAAAAAAATTTGAGTTACGGTTCCAAAATTTGGTAGCGCGAATGAAATCGCAGGGACGTCCCATTACCAGTACAGTGTACACTTCACGCCTTTTAATCTCATGCGGGGTAGGCAGATGCAAAGCCCACGGTTCACCAAGCGTATTTAAGCCAACGTCACAGGGGTGAGCCCATCGATACACCAGTACATTGTGTAAATTGTAATAGACCTAAATAACAAACAATAGCCTTAATAATTATATTTATGTAACTATAAACACTATCGAAACCTTGTTGCTCTAATACATTTATTGATAGAATTATTATAGTACATCAACGGGCCCGTCATGCATGCATATTATACCGAGCCACTATTTTTCCACTGCAGGGCAAAGGCCTCTCTTCCCTCCTTCCACGCCATGCGATCTTGGTCGGCATATAATAGCAGACAACAGACAAATACGGTTTAATAGCAAAACAATGTAAGTAAATAAAATAGATTCCCACTCACGCATCCAACTGATCTTGAAAATATCCATAAAAATGGTGCAATTTGACATCACTGTCATATGCCATACTCTCGTTTCGCACAATACTTTCTTCAGCACTCCTGTTAACGCTTCTTTCGTCCCTCTCACTTCTGGAGTCTCCCGTGTAACCGGTGTTGGCGAAGAAGATGTCCGTGGGGATCTGAGTTCGGTTCCAGGGCAGCTGGAAGTTCGCCTGGAATGCCCAGTTGTAGCTGAACGTCTTTATGTCACCTGGTAACGCTGACATACCTATATTGAGCTGGAAATTGTACACGGTTAAAACTCATAAACTGTCAAAACTACTTTTAACTATGGGGTAAAAAAGTTTCTGACCAAATTGAATTTGACACACCATATTAACGACATCATCTGTACAAGTTGATCTTATTTCCGAGCGAGGTTTATTTTTTTTAAACCAATAGATGTTTTTTTTAACACAGTGTCCAAGCGTTTGACCACCATCCTGCCTGATGTTAAACAGCGATGTTGTCTACGATGAAACACACTTGTTCATTAGGTACCTATTTACCCGCGACTTGAAGACCTTCTGACTGTACTGCGCAGGAAACACAGACTCCGGCAAGTCATCTCACATACTGGCAGTTCGCAGTATGAAAGTAGACGCAAACCGTTTGGTTCGCGTAAATGGTATATCCACTTGGTATGGATAATGATGATGTAAACGTTACGGGCGTTTGTAATGCTTTATTATATTGTGCGTTTTTAAAACCAGTACAGATGATGTCGTTAGTGTGGTGTGGCGAAAGTGACTTTTTGAGGGTAGTTCCAGATTCGCAGCCATCCGGTCGTACTCCAGTCGGCTCTTAACCGTACCGAAACCTCGAGCATACAATCAAGGTAAGAATGCTTATCTGTGGTTCATTGCTAATGATGTAATACCCGGTTGACACGTTTAATAGTATGGAGTTGAAACAGAATACGCAGATTTTTTTATTAACGCATAGGTAGTCATTTGAGGTTCCTTTCAATATGATATTAAATGTTTAAAATGGGTATTATAGCGAAGATTAACCAAAGATAAGCATTCAGCTTACCTTCGATGTTTCTACACAGTTACATGTGTCGTGGTCGCGAGCTGACTGGAGTACGGCGGCGGCGTCGTTCAATGCTTGAATGCTGAATTCTTATATTTGGTTAATCTTCGCGCTATAATACCCGTTTTAAACATTTAGTATCCTTTCGATAGTTGCTCACGTGGTTGCACTTCCTGCCCCCCAAAAGCAAAGAGCTCCAAGAAAGACATGACAAGACATACCAGGCGTTGCCATTGGTTGATACAAGCTGAGTCTCACGATGTGTGACATAACAGCCAATCACAGCGCATGCTCGATGTCGTGAATTTCTTGACGCGCTTTGCTGAGGTCATAGATATAACGAATACTTTAGACCTCTGGGCCGACAGTAAGTACATCAAATGGTCCAGTTTTATGATACGAGGGATGTTAAAGACAAACCTGTAGGAGAGTAGTGTTGGGAAACAAGAGTTGCCGCTTTTCTCGGTGAAGTAATGCGCTCTCTGCCAGATTATCTTCAAGACACAATTTGCTGCTTGTTGTATGCAACCATACTGTTAGTATGGCCAGGATTCCCTTTATTATTTTCATTGTATTCTGTAATTAAATAGACATACATATATATACCAATATTATAAAGAGGAAAGATTCGAATAGGCTCCAAAACTACTGGATAGATTTGAAAAATTGTTTCACTGATGGAAAGCTAAATTATTCCTGAGTAACATAGTTATCGGCTATATCTAGGCCTTTGCCTAAAATATATTTTATCCCCAAATTTCCGCGGGAATAAAAAAACGCGGGTAACACCGGGCGGTACAGCTAGTCTCTATATAAAAAAAGAATGCCTATAATAGACATCACACGTAAACTGGATAAAACAGCACCAATTTTGTTAATTCTTTTTTTTCTGTTTGTTTTTGCCAATTCTTACGAAAGAAAAAAAATTGGGCGGAAAATGAAATTAATTAATCGAATCGAATTAAATGTTATTGGTAGGATTATCAGTAGTGAATACATATTTATTTATTTGCGCGAAGAGCGCCCTCTACGCTAAGACGATGCTTAAAGCCATTACCTGACAGTAATCATTTCTAGTTAGACATTTGGGTAATTAGGTCATCATCATCAGCACTTGCAAAAATATTATAAATATACTTATTATTACTTATTTACATAAAGAAAATAATATTCAGTTTCACAAAAATAATCGGTAAAATTGATATAAATCTTTGCAAAAAGAAAATACTAAACTAACGTCTAAGCATTTAATTTGGTACTTACCACAAGTAAAATCCACGTAAGCAACAACCAAATCACCAGCGTGCTTTTGTAAAAAAAAATACACTATGGCTGTCTGAAGATACCCCACATACCTAAAGAATCACAAGTGTACCATATAAAACTAGAACATTTCACTTCACAACTAATTACTTTACACCTTTTGTCTCATGCGCTGATTAATGCTCGCGATACTGCTCGAAAGGGACGGGTATATTATTCTGACAGATGCTATGCACACCAGGAAGATCAGCCAAATGCCAGTGAACCCAACACACCTCGTGACCAGGGCCATGATTCGTATGTCAACAATGTATTGGGGCAACGAATTAGTGCTGAAATTATCATGTGACAGGAATTCGAAGACGTAAGCGCAAGTTCAGATTGGGAATGTTCGACACTAGAGGATAGTATAGTATTTCATTTGTCAAAGTGTACAATGGTTCTTTTTCTCGTGTCAGTCCACGGACGTCTACTGCTGGATATAGGCTTCTTCAAAGGCGCTCCGCAACAATTCTACAATGCCACAAGGATATTTTTGCGTGTGAGTGCTGAATACTTCTTTTACTCTTTCACATGTATTTTCTTTCATCTTTCTCGCCTATTGCCCATATCTCGTTTTATGTGTAGTTGTTATTAGTGCATCTGTGGTCCAGTTCGTCGGATACTTCACTTGCATCCGGGAGGTAGAGGATTAGAGTCCTCTACTGGACGTGTATCAATAGGACTCTTATACAGAGCGAATATACGCAACGCAACGCAACGCTCGTACGGTGAAGGACAACATCGTGATGAAACCCGCACCCCACAAAGTGTGTGAACCCTGTAACAGCGATGGGCTCACCCTCTGTCACGTTGGGTTAAATACGCTTGGTGTTTAGCAAGTGCCTGTGACTACCCTTCTTGGGGAATAAAAGGCGTGAATTGTTATTAATCTGAGGCGTTAACACTCTAATGTGATCACAACAATTAAGCACGCTCTCAGCCATGAAATTGCTATTAGAGAATACAGCTAAGATGTCGCTCACTGGTCGCTCATAGCATAGCATTGAAGTGGAAGTACTACATAAAGATTGAAACTATGTTACCGTTTGCGTCGTTAGTCAAAGACACAAGTTGAAGGGTTTCGAAATTCTCGATCGTCTCATTGGAAGTAGCTGGTTCACGTTCACATTCGAAATTCGAAACAGTTTGTTCGAAATTTAGTTCAGTTCAATCACAGTTCCTTGTTCAAAATTGTACTTTACATTCAAGCGGTGAACTTTTTAGTCGAGTTCTTTTTTTCTCGGCGAAATGAGGTGAGTGTGGATTTTTTCTTATTTTATGGTACTGGCACATATGGTAACTAGTGGCATACTTTTGAGGAAATCACGTACAAAACCGAGCCCTTTAAATTAGCTAAGATTTTACTCATAGTGTCAATACATGGTATAAAGCAAGATCGCTTCCCGACGTCTGTCACTTTGTATACTTAGATCTTTAAAACTACGCAACGGAGATAGATGCGGTTTTTATTTAGATCATAAAGTGATTCTTGTGGGAGGTTTATATGTATATCACATGCACAATCTATATATATATAAAAGTCGTATTAGTTACTCCATTTATATCTCAAGAACAGCTGAACGGATTTGGTTGAAAATTGGCGAGGATGTAGCTTAGAACCAGGAGACGGACATAGGATACTTTTTACCCCGATCCTGTTGGTCGCGTCGCTATTTAGAGGGCGTTATAGTTTGCATGAAGAACTGAAATTACGCGAATGAAATCGCAGGGCGTCCACTAGTATAGTATACAAAAACTTATTATCCGTGTTGCACTCGTGACCCGTCCCACGGGATAGGAATAAAATCAGGCTCTGAAAGTACCTGCATACCAAATTTCATTTAAAACGATTCAGTAGCTTTGGCGTGAAAGCAGACAGACAGAGTTTGCTCATAATATTAGCATACATAGAAAAAAATGGGCCAACACCATTTTTTTCCTTCAATCATTAATTTTGAATGTGTTAGGATATTCTAAATAAGATTTACGAAGGAAAATTAATTGTATTTCGTTATTGTCTTAGTTATGAAATTGAAAATAATTGAAAGGGGCTTTCGATAACACGACACGTGCAGCTATATCTAAGCTCCATCTTAATGTTGATGTTTAAGATCTATAATAAAATCAACAGTGTAATATCTATAGTTGCTATTCATTGCTGCATCTGAAACTTAAGGACACATTAGTTTACAACAAAACGAGCAATGGTGAAACACTGTACCGTTGATTACGTATATGGATGTGATAGTTATTTGTTTACTTAATATTATGTCAATATTTGTGGTTCACATGCGTAAACGTGACGCATGTTTCAAAGTTTGTTCGAGTTCTTCTTCGAGTTTTGTGATTGGACGATTTTTTATTATTCCTTTTACTAATTGGTCATTTGGGTACACACATTCTTAATCAAGTAGGTTTCCGCCAGTATATTAATTTGATAGATTTACCATGCCGTGAATAGAAGGCCATAACGCTACTGTTCAACTGTAGAGCTGCCCATTTCCTATATGAATCTACAGGGTGTTTCGGTAACACACTTTTGTGCATAATTCTACTGTTTCTGTAGACCCTTCTAAGTGGATTGCAGTGGCCCTTGAGCGAAAACAAAAACTGATCTCCCTCGATCAGCTGATTACCCTAATTGTATAGAGATTGAATTTTAATTTCGTCGCGGGGAATCGACACCTACTGAAATAGACTCGGTATACAGGATGTGCAGGAACAGATTTTAGCATAAAAAAAATTCAAATCAAATCAATAAAATATACAGGATATTTGTATATTTTTTGGTAATCATGCCTTCCGCGCAAGCGACTTCGGCAATAAAGTTAAACGCCAGACAGAAGCATATTATAGGTCTGCGTATTTCTTGCTTCGTAAACTCATCAACAAAATATTTTATGCGCTCAATCATTCCTATTCTTGCAGGTTGAAAATATTAATAGGCTGGTCTGTTTTGATAGCGTCACAATATACCAAAGGAACTGCAGACGATGTGGCTGATACCGGGGCATCGGAATCCTACAGAAGTAAACGTCAGTTGAACACATTACCACTTGTGTATCCTTATGGATCAACTTATCGGGTGAGTTGATCATCTTCAGAAAGTCGTACCATTCTAAGGTTCAACCTCATCTGAAAGTCGTTAGACATACATCATTAGCCACTGCTGGACGAGGGCCTCCCCCTATGATTTTCATTAACAATGAGGGGGGGGGGGAATGGCAACAAGAAATGCGCTTAGTGAAATAATGTTTGTGGTGTAACTTCAGATAAACTGTAAGGTTGTATGAGAGAGAAGCACACCACTATCCAATCCCAAATTGCCTCTTATCGTACGGGCCTCTCTCTAAGACGTACAGTACAACACAGTATAATTAGAGATAATTAAATTCATTGTAAAATTCCAGTTCATTCTCGGTCTAGCCAGTCCAGTAAAGGTGGACCAGGGCATCAACCTGGTGTTTGGAGCCGCCTTCCTGTACCAGTACTCCCAGTTCACCAACATCACCCAACTATCCCAATACTACCCCATCAATACGGTCTCGAGGGAACAGAGGAGTAGTAGTAGTAGTTCAAACTCAGAGAACAGTCCTGAAGTCCTGGTAGCGGAGAAATCATGGAAGAACAGGAAGGACGAGAGACTCGCGTTCTACAGAGCTGCCGAAGAGATGTTGACTGTGTAAGTTCTGTTGTGATCTTATATTTCTACTGTTTTGGATATTCCAATCCAACTTTTTTTAGACCCGGAAACGTTATTTTACCAATATAATTTATAGCTTATACGTTATTCTAGTTTAGAAGCTACAATGCTGTCAAGTTTCATCAAAATTAGTCCAATACTTTTTGCGTCAAAGAGTAACAAACATCCATCCACACATACAAACTCTCACGTTTATAATGATTAGTAGGATTTGGACGTGAATTTTTGTATGTTTGTACATACATCACCTGGCATATCTCTTGCGCTTCTTCCACATCCATACGAGTCTTCATACATATTCGTTGCTTTCGGGTACTCAGTACTCCTTTACTCCTTTAGGGCATCGCGAATCTGATCAAGAATTTTCCTTTTAGGACGGCCACTTCACACAAGGCCTTCTATCATATTCTGGTAGATCTCTTCCGTGATCCTGCTTTCGTAGAAATGCTTTTTATCCAAAACTTTGTACAGTTTTGACGTGGAACACAACTGTGCAAAGCTTACTTTTGAACATTTTACATAGCCAAAGTAAAAAAAAAACAAAATTGTTATTCAGGAAAGGCTTCAACGGACCGGAGTGCGTACTGCGCGCTATCTGCGAGGCGGCACAGTACCCTGTGGGGGAGGAGGGTCTGTTTGGAGAACTCCTGCATATACTGCTGACGTAAGTTAAGAAGTTTTGTCATATGGAGAGAATGGATGAAAGTCGATTGACGAAAGAGAGGGTGATGTAATGGGTCGGGTGAGTAATGGTCGATCCAGAAGGACATACCTACATCGACCAGATTGGTGATGTCCTGGCGGAAGGTGGCGTGAAAAGTACTCGAAATCGGTGGGCATGTATGAAAAGATGTATGAATGTAAATGAAGCGAAAGTACTATGTCAGGACCGTGACTCTCGTCGTCTCTGCCTACCCCTCTGGGAGACAGGCGTGAAGTGTATGTAAGTTAAGAAATATCGACAATATAGGTGTTACACGTCGAACTCTAATGTTGCTATAGTCCGAGCCATACAAGGAACTGATTCTCGAAGATGTATCAACTCATTTACATTAGGGTTAGATCAGGGATAATCCCACCACCACCCAAGCCTACCTACCTGCCTCTTGGCGTACGGGCATTCTCTGGAGACGTGCGCATCTACTTGCATTTGCCTCTTTTCAACGCACACGTTTTCTTGACTCCATACAAATTATCTTTATCCGTCCCTGTTTTGTTGCCAACTCTCCCCCTTCTGGGGCATGACGACCACATTACGGAGACTCCGCGTCGGGTCCTCGTCGCGTCTTCAGTCGTTAACAGGCTTCATATGTTCTTCGAGCTGTATGGCAGCGATTAGCAAACTCACGCAAGCGTTCAAAGTTCCCTCGACTGCTAACCAGATCCCTAAAGTATATTGGCTCTGGCTCGATACGCTCCAGTTTATTAAGCATCTCATTCCTTGCCTCACATTTTACATTAGGGTATTTTACATTCTGGAGCCTCACTCCAGAATATTTTTTCGTTCAATCTTACTAATATTATAAATGGGAAAGCGGGTTTGTTTCTTTGTTTGTTCCGCTTTCACGCCGTAACTACTGAACCGATTGCTTTGAAATTTTGGAGACGTATAGTTAGAAGTCCGGTTTAAATTATAGGGTACTTTTTATCCCGGAAAAAAATGAGGGAAAACAAAAATATTCCTTTATACCGCAATATAACCGAAGTCCACGCGGGCGAAGCCGCGGGCGGAAAGCTAGTATCATATTAACAATTAAACATCACCCTTAATATTTTTTTTAAGGAAACGCGAACTGACAAGATATATAAAGTTTGAAATGGGTATGATAGCGCGAAAATTAACCAAAAATAAGCATTCAGCTTACAATTTGTTAGATTCATTATAGATTTAAACTTCGGGTGGTTAATAAGATTTCTCGGTCGGTTGTACACTTAGACCCGGGTAACTAATTAACCTTTTTCAAATGCTTGCCGATATTTTTTTATCTCCTTATGCCTAGTTTATAGATAACCGAAAGATATTTAGATCTGACGTATCATTATCACATTGATTGGGTCCCTCTACATAAAGCATACAGCGAGATCTACCCCTACTCAACTTTTAGTGCGTTAATATGCGTGACTAGTATTATCTTTGTAAGAGTAGGTACCTAGACCGTTGAGGTAATCTCATTATTAATGTAGTTTTAGAAAACCTGAAAGCCCTCTTGCTGGAGCCTACGCGACAAAAAAAAATACCGACCGACTAAGAGACACTTAAGAGCTATAATTCCGGGTCTTAATTGTATATCTATCTATCTATCTTATATATAAAAATGAATTGTTGTTCGTTAGTCTCGCTAAAACTCGAGAACGGCTAGATCGATTTGGCTTATTTTGTCTTAAATTATTCGTGAGAGTCCAGGGAAGGTTTAAAAGGTGCATTTCCTCTAATACAAACAGGGTACAGAGGCGACTTCCCATGGCAAACAACAGACACACTAACAAGACAGCTAGTGCTTAATAAAATAAACCCCCTGAAAAATATATATGTATCTAATCTATAAATATAAAAAAATGATTAATCTTTAGTCACAGTTTCATGCGTAAACGCGCAACTTAGCTACTTACAGCTAGCTACTTAGCTTCCCACGATTTAGGTAAACATTTTTAGCATATCATAAGATATACTTGACAACTTGCTGACGTAACTGTATATCGATGATTTGGTAATTCACAAAATGATAGGCTGTCAAATATATTCTAAGAGGTAATGGAGCTGTACAGTCTGCCAAGAATGAGGTCGAACATCCTAAGGTTAAAACTCATATTATTATGAACGACATTAGACATTAAGGTTAATTGTTCACTTGTCACAGTATAATAACTTAAAGAAAAAAGAACCGACTTCAACCAGTAAAATTTGACATATATGTGGTTTTCTCATGGATGCCATTGTCGGAACTGAACCAAAGGGACCAAACGGGAAGCACCAGCTTTCAAATAAAAAAAGAAACATCCAAATCGGTTCACCCAGGCGAAAGTTTTGAGGTAACTTAAAAAAATACAGAAAAATTGAGAATCTCCTCCTTTTTTAATGTAGGTTAAAAACTGTACCTTATTGATGTCTTAGTGACACATGTGATAGATTTCTTGGCCCATTGTACCTATGAAACAATAATATATTTAATATTTAAACTGGGCATTACCAAAAGACAAGCGTTCAGCTTACCTTCGTTATTTGCTCGACGTTTCAACAATTATTTCGCGCCAATGTACCTAGTTTAAACTAATTTATGTAATTAAAAAAAATAATGTAATTCGTGTTCACCGGGTATATAGGCGCGAATATAATCAAAGACGCAAGCAACTGCGTCTAAGCGTCTAGTAAAGTGACAAAGGTAAGCTCGAGCTTGTCTTTGATTATGTTTACGGTATATAGGATACCCGGTGAACAATATTGAGTCATAGTGTCTGTGTTCATTAAAAAAATATCTATGAAGTAATGTAATGTTACTGCGCGTTTATTTAAAAAACAAAAATGTGTTTTATGTGTGTCCCATAATTTTTGCTCCCGAGTGTACTTGTGTCGGCAAAAGTCCGCGGAGAACCTTCACTAATACACACAAGTACGTCATCAAGTAAACTTATTCATTTGGAATTATGTTGCGTGCCTCATCAGCGGAATCGAACCCAGAAGTTTTCGTGAAAGTTCCCCCATCGGAGCGCCAATAAAGAAAATTACAGTACAGTCATAGACGAGGAAAAAGTTTTTTTGTACTTTTGAAACATTATTTTTTAATTTCTCCTTCTTACGCAATTGCGAGGTCAGGGTCTGTAGGTACATCTATCTACACTAGGTTTTTTATTAGCAGTTTATCACATTCCCGTGGGAATCTCGGGAAAATCTTAAATTGCTACAATTTCACTTCGAACACCTACTACGATAAATTAAAGTATGTCAAAACAATGCATTTTATACCTCTACATTTTCAACATCATGTTTCATAAAGACATTTACAGCTAAGCCCTTCACAATCGATATTAAAAAAGGAAAAGTGAAAAGTGCAAGTTTATTTTTTCGAAGCAACCGGGTTCGATTCCCGAGCTGAATATAGTTCTTTTTTCAAATAAAGTGTGAATGCAGTTTTTCTTTTTATCAAAATCGGTGGCATGGTTCCTAAGAACAAATGTTCGTATGTCTTATAGTTTCCGATTGAATTGAATGAGCCAGCCCTGTATATACGTCTACAACTAGTCTTTAATATTCCAGACCTACGTACGGCAAGGATCTCCAATCCCAATCCAGCAGTTGGAAGCAGCAGTTATCAGATTACATCGGGGCCCAGGAAGCTGGTGAGCAGATGTTCAGCTGCCAGTATCTGTACCCTGGCTGCCCCGCTGGCGAAGGTATCCTGGATCTCATCACTGTGCTCAGAGACGAATAAATTTTGTATGACTTTTTTTTTTGGGCGTTTTATTCGTTTATTCTACGTGGTACCGTCAGATTGTACCATCACTGGTACCACGGAAGATTTTCTCGTGGTACCATTGACTACTTGTTAAAATGTCAGACATTTGACGGGACCGTTGGTGTAGTGGTCAGCATGTGTGCCTCTATTCCGTAGGGTCGTGGGTATAGCGGATCAGGTTGTAGGACATTTTTTAATGAAACGCGCAAAGACATTATAACTCAATATTGTTCGCCGTGTATATCGGCGGGAATAAAAGCAAAGACACATCATACATTGACATTAAAAAAAATCTTAATATTTTTAAATTAGTAGTAACTTTGCGGAAAGACAGCATTGAGGTACTAAATTCTACACTACTGCTTATAATACACACACCATCATCATCCACATGACGTCCACTGCTGGACGAAGGCCTCCCCAACGACTTCCATGATAATTTGGGGGGGAAATGCCTCGCCCTGCCTCGCCTGCATCGCCTTCACCCTGTGGCGTGCACACCATATAGGCAAAAAGACACTGCCTACCTTAGTATTTTGGGACCTAATAAAATAGTTATTGCTAGATCTTTTTTTGTTGTACACACCACATAAGCTTACAAAGTCCTGTGTTTTGTGGGTGACTATATATATCTTTATTTCGTAAAGACAAGTTACCTATACATAGGTGTCAGTCCTTGGGGATTACTGCCTACCTTGTCGTAAAAACCAGTGCAAGCCACTGATACATAGGCTCTGAAAAAAAAAAGAGTTCCATCGGTGCATGTCCTCCCTCAAAAACGCGACTTCCCGATTGCAAATCAAGTACCCGATCAACTGGACCACAGACGCTCTACTCGTTTTTTTACACAGAAATGAATAGCAACATTTCTTTTGTGACACGTCATAATCATATCACTCTACAAGATATCACATCCAGTCAACGAATGAAACACAAGACGTCAATGTTATCACAGACCGAGTTCGCTCAGCAACCTTCACTCACGTACATCTGGTAACATAAGAAACATTTTATTTATATTCCTTCAACAACTAAAACCCTCGGGGACTTGTAAAACCGACAATCCGACGAAGGAGCGGAGAATGCGCGGCTTTTTTATATATGTATTATGATATTCGCCGAAGTGCCACCATATTGCTAACATTAAGTTTGAAAAGGGCCTGCGATGGGCCATCACGTGCGGCGCCAAATTAAGTGTATCTTATAAGCTGTTCAAGGCACGTCGCAGCGATCTTTCCTTAAGAATATTTACACTGACTCCGAGAGGGATACTATCGGTTCACGAGACGGTTCTGATGGACGAGATCGGTTTACTGCCTTCGTGTGCATAGTTGTAGGAAAGAGTGAATGCGTTTGAGACTAACCGTCGAATAAAAACCCGCAAAACGGAAAAAAACCTTTTAATTTTTAATCGACTTCAAAAAAGAAGGAGGTTCTCAATTCGTCTGGATTTTTTTATGTTTGATACCTCAGAACTTTCGCTTGAGTGAACCGATTTGGATGTTTTTTTATTTTATTTGAAAGCTGGTGCTTCCCGTTTGTTCCGAAATAAATTTGGTTTAGTTCCGACATTGGCATCCACGAGAAAACCACATATATGTAAAATTTTACTGTTTGAAGTCGGTTCTTTTTTCTTTAATGATCATACATTAAAGAAAAATATTTCTATCTGTTGTATGTTTTTATTTTAACTTTATGTTTTGTACGTTTTTATCTTTATGTTTTTATGAGGGTGTCATGTTGAGACTACCCCTAACTAATAAAACTAACACCTATCGTACACACACGAAGGCAATAAAAATATTTGATTTTATATTAAATGTTTAAAACGGGTATTATAGCGCGGAGATTAACCAAAGATAATAATTAATATCATGTCAGTGCGCGTTTCTTTAAAAAAATATTTGATTTTGATTTTGAGTAATGTGCATTTATGTGATAATAATGTTTTTTTTTTATGAAATTTTGATTAATTCATAAATTATAGTGCTCTATTCATCCATAAAACAAATAAAGGCTTTTATTCCAAAAGCGGGTAGGTAGAGGCGTTTGTCCACAGTTCACGAACCGCCAAAATAAGCATATTTACCTACGGTTGAATTCATCATCATCATCAGCCCATATTTGTCCACTACTGGACATAGGCCTCTCCAAATTGCACGCCACTGTGATCTGTTTTCGGCTTCTCGCATCCAGCTTCTGCCAGCCATCTTGAATTGAGAAAGAGTATTTTATGAAGTCGCTTCAAAATATCGGCGACAGCCCTCACAACGGAAGCGCACTACAGTCATTACCACATTACATGATCAAAACATTTCTTGAACAGCTTTTAGCGGACTGTCGCCAATGAGAGCAATACCTATATGCACATATGAACGCGCCCTAATATGGTCAAGGTAGTTTTGAAACGGTGTCGAATGTATGAAAGATAATCATTGAAGGGAAAGAAAAATTTGGTTGCATTAATGTGTACAAAAATAAATAAAAAACTTACTACTATGCAGTAAGCAAAAAAGAAATTATGCATGTATATGCATGGTATCAATATCAATACATAGTATAAAATAAAGTCGCTTTCCGCTGTCTGTCTGTTTGTTGGTCTTCTTCTTTAAAACTAGGTCACGGATGTTGATGCGGTTTTCTCTAATGGATAGAGTGATTTTTGAGGAAGGTTTATATGTATAATACATGCATATAATAGTAGAGAAACACTGTTATTAACGTATATTGGTAAAACAACGTTTGCCGGGTCAGCTTGTTCTATATAATTGTCAAACAAACTATTTTCATATCACAGTGTGTGAAAGGACACAGCGTCTGTTGTCCAGTTGGTCGGATACTTGACTTGTGATCGTTGATCGTGAGTGAGTGATTGGCAGGTCGCGGATTTGAGTCCGGCTACTGGACGTGTACCAATGGGCCTCTTTTTCAGAGCCTATGTACGCAACGCAACACTCGTACGGTGAAGGACAACATCGTGATGAAACCCGCACACCACAAGGTGTGTGAACCCTATAACGGCGATGGACTCACCCCAACGTGACAGACGTTGGGTTAAATACGCTTGGTGAACTGTGGGTATTTGCTTTTGCAAGTGCCTCTGCCTACCCCGCTTTGGGATTAAAAGGCGTGAAGTGTATATTATGTGTGAAAGGACCCCGAGCAATGGTCCTAGAAACGTGGTTGGCCTCGTCAATATGAACAACTTTTAGTATGGCGACAATGCATAGAAATGAAAAAAAAATGTTGTCCCGAAACAAAAAAAATTTTTTTGCGTTTCCATGCATTGTCGCCATAGTAAAAGTTGTTCACATTGACGAGCCCAACAACATTTCTAAGACCATTGCTCAGGTCCTTTTACACGCAGTATATTCTAACAACCATGAATTTCCAATGTCAGTGAAAGACGATGTTCTATAAAAATCATTGTGAAACTATTTCACTAAGTCGATCAGAGACTTGCCTTACAAATAAGTATAAAAGTATCCACTAGCTGTAACCGGATATACCAAGCAAGGATATAACGCAAAGCTACCAACCGCTCTGTGCAATTCCATTCGACTGAAATACATAATAGGTACTTTGCCGCAAACCCCCACGGTATTCCCCCAGAAGTTGCGGCCAATCAGATCGATTTGAACGCGCTGAGAATTTATTAAGGTCCCTTTCTAATATAGCTAACCGAGTTATTTTGTGCTTAGCTGGCGGTCGGTCTGGCTCGGCGACATGACACGGTGCAGCCCCAGTTTGCGGGTAGGAAAACTATGACGTCACACTCCGATGGTTCGGGCGACGTGCGATCGTCAGCTGTTTTGGTTGGCAGCGGCCATCTTGGATTCTTGACGTTTCGGTTTTTTTTTATGATGATGATTCGTTTGTCACACAGTTTCCTGGATTAGTGGGTAACTATTATGTTACGTGTGAGGGGGGCAGGAAAATTGTTCGACTTTTTTATAACGAGAAAACAGATCGGCGTGTGATTATTGAGTTCTTACATCCTTACAAGACCTTAGAATTGTTGAAATTATGATAAAAAATGTAAGATGTGGTCAGGAAAGGATGTCTAAGGTTTCCTGGAAAAAATAAAGAAAAAAATGCCTCTTGAAATTCTAACATTGTCAATGTTACATCTTGTTGTTTGTATGCAATAAACAGTGTGTATTCATTCTTGTATGAGTTAGGTATACGGATAAATAGGTACCTAATGAACAAATGTGCTCTGGCTGCTTAACAGCATACAGGATGGTGGTCTAACGCTTGTTCATAGTGTATTAAAAATATCTCAAAATGTTATGTAGATACTACTACGTAGTTATGGTCTTGTACGTTGAGAGAATGTAAGTGATGAGATATTAAAAAAAATCTTTCCAAGTTGTTTATTTATTTTAACATTTTTACCTTCCACCAATTTTGGAATCCGAGCATTCCTTGACCTTATGAATCTTGACGATTTCTAAGGCGAATATTTCACGAAATATTTCAGAAAATATTTTATAATTTTGATATCTATGATATTAGTAGGTATTTAATTAATTTTATAGGTACACATTTTGTTAAACCTAAATAACATTTAATATTATTATGACTAGATAATATTGTTAAGATAATTTGTTCTTAAAACATTTACTTCAGCTTTTCTATTATTTTTCCACAAAATTGCTCAAAATGGTTATGGCTTTATTTCTTAAATATCCGTGTACAAAGATATATCGAACAAGGAAAAAGGGCAGATTGAGATTGATTCCTCACAATCCAGGAAGCTGTTTTCGTCGTGCCAATCTTTCGTTGCTTCCGTTTTTCTGAAAAAGAAAAATAAATGTGGGGATGAATAATTTTAAGATTCATCCAGCCGTCGGCGGAGGCCTGGAGCCGTGGCGGCGCACCTTCGCCGGCGAGCTGAGAACGCGAGGGCTGAGGTGGTTTGATACCAGAGCAGTTGCAGAAGACAGGACGGCGTGGCGCCATCTAGTAAAATCCCTTTGTACCACTGGGTTACCATAGGACTTAAGTAGGTACGTATGGAGACTTACCCTTGTGTGAATAAATAGTTAAATTGTAAATGAGCTTTGACTTTTGACTTTGTCAGTACAATACTTAACAGTTTGCCAGACCTTTATAATAGCGGTTTAATAATATAGTAGTAATTCATACGAGTATTGTCTTTAGGGTTGATTTTTCATTATTATCAAACTGAAATAACTGTGTAGGTAAGGTTGTTCCGGAAAGCTGCGACATACAACATCATCCCTATGTTATAATGACAACTCAATGGACAGCCCAAAGGGCTTTTTCACCTATAGCCTGGTTTGTTTAGCCTCCCCCCAAGTCTTCCACTTCTATCTATTTTGGGCCACCTCCTGCCACTCCTGTAATGGTCGATCCAAGTCGTCCCGCCATCTCCTCCCGCGTTTACCCCAAACGGCTAAACTTAGAAATTCGAACTTAGGTACCGTAGTGAAGCACTAAGAAGGAAATACCGAAATTCCCATGGGAGCGAGAAAAAACCTTTTTTTGGAAGAAAAACCGAAATCGCATTTGCCATTGCAAATTGGAGGCTTGAAATTTGGCATATAGGACTTTAAGCACCTAATGGGGTTTGCAAAAAAAATAAAGTCTAAGTCTTTTTTTAAATGTCAATCTATTAGCTTGTGCCAATAATTTTTGCCAGTGTCGAGTGTGGATAAGAAACGTGGTAAAAATAGTCGTCAATCGTCAAATTCGTGTCAAAGTCTCATTGAAACGTAAGGGTGGACCATCACTTTCAAAGCTGCGTGGAACATTATACGGGATTAACAAATTGATCAGATAGGAGTCCTCTCCTTTACTTCTCACTCTCACTACATTATTTTTCATCACCAGCACATTACTACACTCAATCCACCACATTAACACAATAATTGCAGCGAAAAATTAATTTTGAAAATGAGGAATAAAGAACGCCATCTCATCGCTTCCCGTCACAAAGTCCAAAAATAAAGTTGGTTTACGGACGGTAGTTTGACGTGACGACGTCAAACATTGGAGCAGTAGTAATAGAACAATAATAGAATAATAGAGTGCGGAACGGGACAATGACGTTTGATGAACGTCGTGGTGATCTTTTTCGTGCGTGCAGCCCGTAGTATCGAGTTATTAAAAGTTGACAGGATTATTTGACCTAGCCTTTAGTAATAACGAAAAAAACAAACTAGTTGTAAAAAAAACAATTAGCTTACCTGAAAACAATTCGTAGTATGTTATTATATACTCCAGTATTGTTTTTGTAATTGTTCAGTTCGCAAATAACACGCCGGATGCATTGGAAACCGTCGAATCCATTCCTGAAATAAAATTCACGTACCTAGTTGTATATTTACTTTGAGAGTGGATTTATATACCTACTGCATGGTGCTATTAACCGGTAATTTGCGTATGTGGTCCAGTTGGTCGGATCCTTGACTTGTAACCGAGAGGTCGCGGGTTCGAGATCACCGATGGGCCTCTTTTTCAGAGCTCACGCAACGGTGAAGGACAACATCATGATGAAACCCGCACAGTAAACACCACAAGGTGTGTGAACCCTATAACGGCGATGGGCTCACCCCCTGTCACTTTGGGTTAAATACGCTCGGTGAACCGTGGGCATTTGCTTTAGCAAAGTGCCTCTGCCTACCTCGCTTTGGGATTAAAAGGCGTGTAGTGATTTTTTTGCAAAATGGGCTTACGTAACTACGTATGTACAGGTACATACTCTTACATAACAATGATGATTTATTTTCGATTTTCTATACGATATGAATGTACAACGTGACGGTGGCGAACCCTGCAATATTTTTTCCAGACCTTAGGAATTATTAAGAAACAATTTAAAAAAAAACTTTGTGTAAAAACATGTGAAAAAAAAAGATAAACGATGAAAAGGCATCACGACGGTCTTTAAAACAAAAAGTATGAAACAATAATAATACAAAAAAAAAAATTGAATTAAACTAATCTAATCTTCTGGATTGGTCTCCTACCTAATTCCCCATGCCTGTTCAATGATAATACCGACATTTAAATAAATTATGATTATTCTGGATTGACAAATTTCTAAAATGTACTTGATCCCTCGACTTTGATGTTGATTGGATCTATTCTCGGTATGACACATGAATATCTATTTTTTCATTTTGAGATTCGAGATTAATTCTTATTTGAAGTAAAGTGAAACTAGTAAAGAATAGATGACCTAATATTTATGTATAAAATGTTAGGTATTTCAAAGAGATTTATGTGAACGTGTTTTTGTTTGCGACCCTTTCATGCGGAAACTACTAAATTATGTATGTGTTATCTTAACGTATTTATAACGATGCCTATTTGGCAGACGCGCTTTTGACACGTAGTAGTTCACTTATGGCACTGGCTGAAATTCAGTCATGCGGGTGCAATCCCCAACATAATGCTGAGCCAGCTGCCTTTTTACATCCTAAAATTATTATTATTAATTTGTTTTACTTTTGAATGTATGTACATTTCGCATAGTTAGAACAAAAAGGACCCAATACGAAACATGTCGATTTTGTAATTTAAGTTTTGTATCTTTTATGTGAAGGTTGAATTTCATAAAATGACACATTTTATTTACAAACAGTATCCACCACATGTTTCGTTAAAATACTTATGCATCTAAACATACAAGGCATCCACAGCATGTTTCGTCATTTATAAATTACAACTAACCTACCACTAATAGTCTACTGCTGGGTTCAAACGCTCCTAATACAATTGCCGCGTTACCCCGTTGGATTGCTATCGACAGCCTCTGTCCCAAATATGTTCCAGCCTTTCTGTCATGACCGCGATCCCTCAACCTCTTGCCAATTGCAGCAACAAAAGAAATAGCCTCCGCACCCCAAACACCACTTGTTTCGAAAGCCAAAGGCACGAACAAGTAACATCTCTTTAGCTCAGCGTACTTGAGGCGTTTCTGTCTAGCAGCTGCCTCAGCTGCCGAACCAGCAGTTCTCACTGTGGACGGCATGTGATGGCATTTTATATTGTGTCACTTTTGTTCTAACTGTGCCATTTGTCTCTGTTATTATTTTGCTGTATTTTGTATTGCGTTTTTTAGTTATGATGCGAATATTTTCTCTCTCTCTTCTTCTCTAAATGTATTTTGACTAATTAAAAAATAAATAATA
>SJJU01007274.1:0-33056 GCA_012932125.1 Conopomorpha cramerella
ATGTAATGCGAAAACTGGTAACCGGAGTTTAAAAAATGGTTACAGTAATATAGCTTATACATTAGAATAACAAATAGGCTGTTATTGATCTCGAAATTATACTAATGCCGCTGGGCTACAGCTAGTAATATGTGCACATAATTATGGTATACCTACTATGTCATACCTACAAATAATATTTATGGTATACTAAATGTACCCTCGAATATACATAGCTTCTTGCTTATGGTCACTCATCCACCATTGTGTACATCTAGATGTACACCCATCCACATTAAAGTTTAAATAATTGCGTTTGTCACACTCGACTACACCAATGGTTTTAATAGATTTTTTAATATTTTTCCATGAATAGTGAATACAACGAACTGCACAAGCCAACCTTCCAATCCTGTCTGCGACACGAGTGGCAAGACGCACATAAATCCGTGCCACCTCGTCATGGGCGGGCGGCGCTTCGCCTACTGGGGAGAATGCTTGCGGAGCTGCTCTCAGGTAAGAAATATTGAACATGTCGTCTTCTTCATGGATCCCACGTTAATCTGGGATGATCCCGTGCTGATCTGGGATGTAAATGTATCCGCTGCCTTTTTTCTGGAATGTCGTAGGTGCCAACAATAGGAACTGGATGTGAGCTAGCTTGTAGCTGAAGGCCATGACTTTTTTATTCCTAAATGTGTCCGAAGGGACATGGAATCCTAAGATACTGTCCACCCGCTTTATGGATTAAGGTGGTCAGTGTATGTATTTGATTCTTGTAACTGACTCTGTTGTTTGAGTCATTTGTGGAGGTATCGTGTTGTAAGTAATTACTTATTATCATTATTGTTCTCTCTACAAATGTGCTAATAGTGAAGAAAACGAGAAACTGAAAACAGATGGCGCTCTTACGCTTGGTCCAAATCAACATTTTGTAATGATACTTTTTCTTGTTTTCCACAGGCAGGTCAGGTTTGCGGTCTGAACGGCATCACCTACGCGTCAGAATGCGCTGCGTGGTCGGAGCTGGTCAGCGTGGACTACCTTGGCCCGTGTCTAGCAGTCGGCCCCATATCTAACCTCATGGAACCCAAATGCCAGTTCGATAGAATCGTCTGCCCAGCTCTAAAAAGACAGAATTGTCTCGGCTTCACAGCTCCTGGAGCCTGTTGCCCAAAATGTGGGGGTGCTTTAAGAATACTATACTCTAAAAAACAAATAGACAGAGCACTTTACGGTACAAATATATCAGCATCCGTTGTCAACCTCAACAATATATTGAGGGCGTTAGAGAGACACGTGAAAATTGCAGAATGTGCATTGAGAGGGTATCACACAATTGAATCAGAAATATTCATTTCAGTAGAAACGGTTGTCAATGAACCAACTCCATTGCAGTTAAAAGTGTGTGTTCTAGAGGCTGAAAAGATAGCCGATCTTATAAATAGAGAAAGCGCTTTAATGTCCAGTGATTTGGCTTTGAGTTCGCTGGCATTTGCAATACCTATTCATACATATCCTACGAGCAAAGCATCTAGTATAAACATTTCCGTGTTTATTTTGCTGGTTACATGCGTTATGTCGCATATTTTGAGTTAGTTACGTTTTTCTATACAAAAGAATATACATTTTATTGTACATAAAGAGATTTGTAAATATCTAAATTGAGATTAATTTAATTTAATGTATTTAGTGTAGAATATTTCATGTTACCTAGATTTTAATTAGGGTCGTTTGTTTTGCACCAAATATATTTTTTTGTGCTAATTTGTAATAGTGGGTAACTGTAATATTAACAAATAGCTGTATAGTATAAAATGTTGTATTTTTTATTGTGAAGGCATGCATTGTCAGTGAGTTCTATGTGCCATCTTTAGTACCTAGTACAATTTCTTTAAAGATTTGTGATCTAGTGCCTTTGATTTTTACAAAGTTGTTTTTGACTATAGACTGATGTAGCATTTTATTATTTTCATAGAGGTTAAGATATTTACAATTAATAAATAATACATTATAACTATTATTGGTAATAGTGCAGCCAAAAAGCTTTGTCAATGTACCAAATTAGACATGAATACCAATGACTTACTTCAACAGAGATTTTATATTTAATTTTTGTGATTAGATCGTACACGCTATTCAAATATCTATAATAATTCAAGTGAAATATTTGTACCAACATGTATGGATTATAAATACATGCATTTTCTAGATTCTAATCTGGTTGTTTCAATTCTCCTTATAACTACAATCTATTCGGATGCAATCAATATGACATATCGATTTCAACCAGCAATGTAAAGCAAAACAGTCACCATGGATTGTATATTTATAAAATCTAAATATATAAAAGGAAAAGCTGATTAAATGACTGACTGACATATCAATGCACAGCCCAAACGGCTAAACGTAGACGCTTGAAATTTGGTACGCACGTAGCTTAGGTACCATAGGGGTGCACTAAGAAAGGAATTCCTGAAATTCCCATGATAACGGGAATAAACGGGAAAATTATTTTGTATGAAAAATCTAAACGGCTCAAGATAGACGCTTGAAACTTGAGATGCAGGTACTACTAAACTACGCGAATGAAATCGCGGGGCGTCCACTAGTTCTACATATAGCACAGCGGATATTCATCAGTGTTAAACGTCTACTCCGTCTAATTCCTGGAATTACCTATCAGGGGCCAAGTCTGCTACACGATCGTAATTGCATCGTTCTGGCATCGTAGCGGAAAACGATGTGCATCGCTGATTTACTACGGACGACAGTGAACAGCGGCGTGCACACCATATAGGCAAAAATACACTACCTACCTTAGTATTTTGGTTACCCGACCTAATAATAGAGTTATTGCTAGATCTTTTTTTGTTGTACTCACGATATAGGCTAACATAGGTCCTGTGTTTTGTGGGTGAGTAGATAGGTAGGTACCTATGTTTCGTGAAGATCCGTTACCTATAGATATGTGTGGGGATTACTGCCTACATTGTTGTAAAAGCCAGTGCACGCCACTGACAGTGAAATGAAAAATTAAATAACGAAATCAGCAATGCACATCGTTTTCCGTTACGATGCCAGAGCAATTTTTATACAATATAGATAGACTATCAAGTACCTATGTTTTAAAAGCTAATGGACTATACACATCGTTCACAGTTATTTTATCTAATAAATAAATAAATAAAAAATCTCTGGCTATTATGTTGTATGATGTTACTACAAAGGTAAAATAACTGAGAGCCGAGACCATGTCGAGATCAATCTAAAGTTAGAGCTACACGAACATTCCCGAGCTCTACATGTTAACTACAAGGTGATCCCTGACGATCGAGGATTTTAAGAATAAGTATTTAGACTGAATAAAACCACTGAAATAGTTCTGAATAATTTATATATTATGATAGGTATAACTTGGAACAATAATGAAACATACATTGTTACTTACTAACTAAATATATGACGTGACTAGAATATCACAATTAGATAATTGATCAAGTGCGATCTGCTTATGAAAACTCTTGCTTTTCGAAAAATATATTAATCCTTTCAAGTAATTGCGGTTCAGTTACAGTCTTAGACAGCTGAAGGAAACCCGCGTGCAACACTGGACTGATCTGATGAAACCTCTCCATATTAAATGTTAATACCAACTCGAGATACGCCATCAAGATATTCTGGAAACAGTTTCGTTGCACGTCTGTGTCCTGTGAACAAATAAAGATGATGTTTTATTAACTAACTACCTATTCACATTTTAAAAGACGAACTCCATGATCTCTAGGGAGGTGAAAAACCCTAACTGCCTGGGGGGCAAGTCCGTTATTCTACATCAAAACGAGTATGAAAAAGGCCACACAAATTTCAATATTAGAACGTCGTATAAAGACTCCTGTATACATTTTTTGTTGTTGTTTTATCTTTTTGATGTGCCATTGCAGGCTCCTGAAGGAGAGAAGATCATCAAATTGTACAATAATACAACAATATGCACATAATACAGTACTAATTGTTGCATGTAGAACTAATAATGTAAGGCTATAATCAGCTCATGTATGCAAGAAATTGCAATATCCCTAGACATAATTGATGTGTCCAGATATTATTTAAATATTATTGTTGAAATAAGTCTTAAAGGTTAAAAAATATGCTTACTTTACTAATGCTCAGCGTTCTTTGTTGTTCGATCTCTGGTGGCACAGGCTGTGGTGGTAGTACAGGTTCAGCATTTGAGCTAATTCTTGGTCGGTCGCAAATTGTAATGTTTACTTTTCTCGCCTTGATTACGCACTCCATTGGTTCAGTTATAGAGTTCAGGCTTGATTTATTTCTTTTAGGTGGTATGTTATCAGATATCGTTGAATCATTTTTGCTTTCAGATTGTATAACATCACCGGATTTAGTGATAATCTCCTTTTCATCTGTAACGTTTGAGGAGTCTTTCTTGGTAGGAAGGTTACCATTTGTGCTACTTTCATTAATATTTTTATTATCGTTTTCATCAGCTGTTTTATCCACAGTCTCGTTTTCTATTTCAACACCAATAGCTGCTTGACTCTTTTTGAAGTCAGCGAAAGTGAACGGTTTATGTTCTTCCTCAGGTTGCTTTGATTCACTTTCAGGATTATTGTTTTCTGCATTATTGGTATTATCGTCGTCTACAAAGTATTCGACATAATTATTAGACGACGAATCAGTATCAACTGAACTGCACGATGTTCGTTCTTTTAATACAGGGTCGTCGAAATCTGAGACGTTAATTAGGTGCTTTAAATAACTATTGCAGAGAAGTTCCCAGGTATTCTTCAAATCGAATATTTTTTCAACAAAACTATCGTAATCCAAAGTCAAGTTCAAGGAGGTTGTATAATTCTGTAGTATTACACCAATATCTGTTGATTGCAACTTGAAAGTTTCCAGTCCACTGAAAAATATTTCAGTTAGGGCGATAATTTTTATCAACCAAGAGGATGTTGTCTGTTTGTACAAATTGGCTGCGTAGTCCAAGTTGGACACTTTCTGGACAAGGAACTTTAGACCTGGTCTACAGTCAAACTGCATAGCTCTTGTATATGAAAGTTCCAAGGCTTTAAGTAAAAGTTCTACGTTTTGCGGATCCAAGTTGAATTTGTAGTTACAGCTGTTATTGGTGCCAGTTTTGAAACTTTCTACTAAGATTCCGTTGATACCTTGAAAAACGTCGGACGAAGCTTGAATTAGAATGGTTGCAATTATTTGTACTAGTATTTGGTGTGCCAATAAACCCACTATTAATCCCCTGTGGGGTATTCTTACAGTATATAAATCTGGATTCGGAGCTTCAAGAGCTTCTGGTAAATAAATGAGAAATATATAACTTCTGTCGTCAATCAGCATAAGATTGGTAGAAGAATTCTTTGGTGTTAATTTTGAATGATTTTCTGTTTTCAAATGATCGTTGAGGAACACTTGTTGGGCCATCGCATGAAGTCTCACATTGTCGTTGACTGTGCAATCTCTTCTCGCTGCTACTTTCACCATTGCTAGGTCACCATAGAAACTGTTGGAGTTTTCAGTAAAGGCGTAGGTTAACTGTTTCAGTGGTGTCAAGCTTACGTTGCACGCTCTATGGAGACTTGTGCAAATCACTGTCCATTGATTTCCAGTTAGCAGATGCCCAGATGTGAGGATGATGTGTCGGATGCAGGAAGCGCCAAGTCTCGCTACAGGCTCTTGTGGTTGTGCGATACATTCAACCAGTATGAGCATTATTTGCTTCAAAGCAAACGTTATTTCTGGACATTCATAAGGTACCACATCTTCAACACTTTTGTCGTCCATCTTTTGGTTTACTTGTTGCAGATGATGTAAATACACTACAACTGTGTCTGTAGTCATTCCACAGCATTGTTTAAAGTTAGGCATCACGTTGTCCCAGTGGGCGTTTGAGTGCGATGTTTGTCGCAGCCAATTCTGTACCATCGGTAGCAGAAGATGGTTTATGCAGTGCAAGCCAAAGTGTGTTCCAGGTACTTCAATTATATTTTTCAATAATTTGAACAATGTTTCCATTGCTGCCGGTTGATTTTTCTTTGAGCATACAAGAGTAGCCGATATTAGTCCCTCTATTAGTACGTACCATACCTTTAAAATATTACTGGGTTTATCAAGTTTCAATAGACAGTTGTTGGCTGTATTTGAGGGCGGTAGACTTGTCGACAGTTTTCTGTACGATATTAATTCTTCTTCATAGTTTTCATTAGTAACGTACTTCGTGATATCGAGCGTAGGGCTCGTTATCAGTGGGTCTACCACCAATAAAGGCATGTCACCTTTCACTCTGTTCCCTGTATTAAATATTGGGCATTTTGGCATATTATACATCATTGTCAGGATCTCGGCACAGCTTTCTAAGTGGAGCAACGCTTCTTTACACATATCTACAATCACTTTTTCAGTCTTTTCCTCGTTGAACGGTATGAATTTGCTATTTTTGGAGAATTTCAGGATCAAACTCGGTTTGTTTTGTGCGACCGGTGTGACTTTCTTCGGTTTCGGTTCGGTGCTTTGATTCTCTTCGTAATGAAGTCCTTTTATGTGACTCAGCAAGCATAGTATACAATCCAGGGCTGCATTCGCAAACACTAAAGTGTTGTCAGTGCTCAAGAATACTTTGAATATTTCCAAAACAGCTGAATACTGGTTCGCATTATTAGCAGCTCGTAAAGTATTGAACAGAGGTCTCCACCCAGAACGGATTTCCATGCGATTAGTTTCTACTAATTCGCAGATACAAGCAATTATTTGTTCCTGAAACAAGAAAATAATTGATAAGTAAATGTTTATTGGGCAATTTGAATGAATTATCGAATCATTTACCAGAAACTAATTAATTAAATGACTGTCCTATCACTCAGTCCTTACTTCCCATTGAATATAATCAGTTCAGACACGTTCAGTTCAAGACGATAGAAGTTTTAATGTCAATACGTCAACGGGCGGGATGTCTCCCCGAACAGTTTTAAAAACACACTGCACACACAGACAATTTTGGAAAATCAAACAAACCTGGACATCGTCGTCACAGAGCTCCAAACACAGGAGATTTTCAAAAGGCTTTAGCAACGCTTCGTTGAAATGAAAGTGTGGAAGTTCCACTTGCTGGTTGAGGAGCGTCGTGGCGCAGTCGTGGAGACACTGAATAGCCAAGCTCGAAATCTGGATGTCTTTGTGGCAAGCATTCTGGAGATTAAACAGATTGTATCAATAATACGAGAATTAACTGAGTGAGCCGAATGAAGGAATCGTAGTGAATTTAAATAGTTATAATAAAGACAAAATATGAGAATGATAAATTAATGAAATATTAGGTACCTACTGTGTGAAATTTTACAATATGAGAGTGAAATTTAACTGCATTGGAGAGTTCCTACAAAGTGGATATATTTATGGCATTATTTAATCACAAACCTGCATAAAATGTGGTCCGACCACAGTCCAGATGGCCATCCTGTGTGCCAATGGCCGCGTTGCCTTCAAGCACCTGAGAGCTACGTCTCCCATCCGACAGAGGGCTCTGCTCTCCTCGCCCGCGTTCTTCACCCTGTTCGAGCCGCGACGCCACCACCGTGCGTTGTTGTTCGTAATGTCTTGCTCCCAATCGGAGGACAGCTGATGATCATGAAAGGATATTATCGACCTTACAACGACTAGACTGCTAATGCACCATATTTTGTAGCAAAACGCTTCTGGTAACCAGCTGAAGTCGGGAATGGGCGTGGCTAGACCTATGGTTGGTTCATGATGCTGAGATGAGACATGAGAGAGACATTTTTCGTTACTTTACACTATTTACTGGAGCTTTTGAATCGGAGGACAATTAATGGTGAAGTATATGATTGGAACTTTTAAGTAAAGTCACACAATACAATTATAGGTTTAGAAGAAATCTGAGATAAATAGATTTTTTAACATGTGTTTATTGGCGCCCAACGTGGGCTAGCACTCAGACCTTAATATCAGTTTAGTATGCAAGCATAGACTTGACTCGAAGTGCCATATCTTTTTATTGTCCGTGCTGAGTTTGCATTGCCAATACTCGCCAATAGCGTAGTCAAGTCTGCTTCGACAAGTGTGGTACAGATAGAAGCGTGTCCTTCCCCGTGAATGTTTATGACTGTTGAATTAGTACTCTGATATAGAGAATGATAGGTCTACGCTGCAGGCTTAACACAGTGTTCTAAGAAAAAAAAGTGGCAAGACATATAACGCGCTGCGGTTTGTTGAAACGAGCTGAGTCGCACGAAGCGTGGCATAACAGTCAATCAAGAGGTTTGTTCTATGTTGTGTCTTTAATGACTCGCGTGCTAACCCCGCAGGTATTCTGAGCAGGGACTTGATACCGGTAGAAGAATAAGGGTATTATACCGGTTAGGCCTTTTTATACCGAAATTCGTAGCCGGACATTTTATACCGTTATGATACCGTTATTCGTAAACGGTATACGGTTCAGAGCAATAGCAGGCGTCTTCGGGTAGGTAGGGCGGGGCGCGCGGGCGGTAACAGGACTCGCGCGTCAGGCAAGCGTCACCCACCCCACCTGAGCCAATTCGTGTTCCGAGCCTATCCGAAAGTTATACCGATATTATTTCGGTATACAACCGTTACGCCTCATTTTGTTACGATAAACCATACCGCTATTTCGCGAAACGGTATAATTTTATACCTTAACCGTATCGCGTTGTGCCTCGCGCTACCGGTATGTAACCGTACCGATATTTCAGAAAACCCTTATTTTGCGGTTATCCGGTCCCTGATTCTGAGCATGGTGGTTGGTTGTGTGTATACCTTGTACGGGCGGCAGCCGGCGAGCGCGGTGAGGGCGGCGCGCGCGGCGGGCAGCGTGCCGGCGGCCGCCAGCGCCGAGAACAGCGCGTCCGCCGCGCCGCCCAGCGCGCACGACACGCGCATAGCGCCCGTGCCCGAGATCACGTTGCCTCCCTGCGCACAAATGGTGAACTTTTAGGTAATGTACTTGCGGAATAGATAGGCTAATTTTGCCATTAAGCTAAAGCTGGTGTTTGGTCCTAATAGTTACAGATTATCCACTAAATCAAGTGGCATTTACTCCAAAGTAATAAAGATATTGAGAAAAAATATATTTACAATTATAATCGTCGGAAATATTTATGGATTACCTCTTGACGACATGCCTCGACGATCTTCGCAACAGACATGTCTTGATTCATGGGATTCCCAAAAGCTGGTTGTAAGAAGTTAAACACGTCCACACTGTAAAAAGGATGCAATTTAGCACATTACTCAAAACAGTCAGTGTTGTAAATACAATAAGTAAAACATGTGTAACTCATTCGCTAAAAATACGATTTTTTCCGCTCTTGCTTCAAGTATACTATCGGTGATCAAGACAGTACGGACAAAAACTGTTCGTTTCGTGGTCTGATACATCGGTTCAAAAGTGCGTTTCTTTCAACCCGCGACCTCTAGTGTTTAAAGACTATGACCAAGTTCTTTATGTTGTCATTCCTTACCAAGTCTCATCCTGTCCGTCGATGCCGAGCTTGGCGTCCTGCTGCAGCATGGAGACGGTCTTGTTCCGGCCGAGTTGCATGGTAACGAGTGGCGCGGAGCCGCCCTGCTGCCCGAACAACGAGTGCTCGAGGCTCGACACGTAGTGGCACGCCGAGAATATGTGTTCCCAGCACTCCGGGGCTGCTGAGCCTAGTTCTAAACCACCTGGGGTGTACCAATTTATTATTGCAAGCTTCACCCTGCAAAAACGGACCGTACATACATGTCACGACTGTTTTCCAGGGGGGTAGGCATAGATAACTTAACGGTCTTGGCACTCGTTCAATCCATAGATCCTTTCGTGCAGTTTGTTCGGTTTCGCTGCACCTCTTACTTACGCCCTTCTCTTACAAAAAATCTCATAAGTAATCTTCAACCGTTCAAATCAAATAAATGATGTTCTGCAGAAGTGGCGTGTTAGGTTAGATAACCAACAAAGGAATGTCAACAACTTCTGGCAGATAGGTACTTATGTCAGAATTATTTCAAAATATTTCCTTTTCTTCTTAGATTCACACATTCAATTCACCATTCAGATTTATTTTAAAACTGATAATGTAACAAAATATTGTAGTGCCAACAGTACAAGTCATACATACCAGTGATAAGTATGTCAAGCGAGAGCGCGTGCGTGGCGAGTATCTTCCCGTCGGGCGGCTGCGAGGCGGCCGAGCGCGCCAGCAGCGCCAGGATGTGGCTGCAGCGCCCCTGCAGGCTCAGCGTGATGCTGATGCGGGCGGCCTGTTAGTGCCCATCAAATTGATGATCGTTTAATGGTGAAGAAAAGTAAAAAACGAATGGCGCTACTTTTATTTTACAAAAAAAAAGGAGTGGTAAATCCATTGTCACTGCAAGTTCATATGCCAGATTGTCATGGTTTCATTGTATATTGGTATAAACATACCAGTTAAAACTAATATGCGTCGCAATTTCTGGACTTTCTCCCAAAGGGCCAAGCCTGTTCTGGTAAATGTTAGACGATATCGCATAATAACCCTTTATCAGGCAAAGGGAATCTAGATCTCACACAGCTTTTATTTCAGAATGACAATGACATACGAGTTTGAGAAGATTTATAACGTTTTAGGAATAGTATTTACCTTGTGCAACCCCTCAAGACACTGTATGGTGAGTCCTTCCCACGCGATCCTTTTCCTCTTACCGAAGGTGTTAATCTTCTTGGAAAGGAGTCCCCTGAGTTTCTGCTTCTTACCGCGGAGGCCGGTCAGCGGCGCGCTCAGAACTACCACCATCGAGTCCCAAATACATGTAAGGATCCTATAAAATAGTTTAAAAGTAAGGCAATTGGTCTTAGTTAACAATTGTCAAACATTATAGTTACTACAACAAACCCACGTCTTGTGGAACACACCAGATTGAAAAAGTTACTGATTATTATTTATATAATCAAGCGCTATAGACTCCTTCCCCTACCTTCTAGCCCAGCGCAGGCTGGCCTGGAGTTGCGGAGAGTCATTGGTATTGTTGTACAGCATCGACACCTCCTTCAGCTTCTGCCAGTCGGACATCACCGGATTCTGATCGAGCCCTCCGAGATCTAGAATCAAGAATCAAACATTAGGCAGGATGGTGGTCAGACGCTTGTCCATTGTGTTAAAAAAACCTATTGAAGCATGTTATCTATCTTAATATTTTTTTCATTGAATAACTAGATATTCGGTGTCAGACAATTCAAGTAACTAAAACTAAACAATTCAAAACAGAAATGCGAGGTCCCACAAACCAGATAATAAATGCTGCAGCGCCCCATCCTCGGAGCCGGCGCCATGCATGACGTCACTGGCCAGCACAAGCTGGTACACCTCCCGCAGCCAGGTGGCGGACAGGTACACTAGTACGCCGCTGCCCTGAACCTGCTCTACGAACTTGTCCTCCGTTTGAGGTATTGACACTTTCTGCGGAATTACGTTTTTGACCTTGAATCCTTAATGGATAGCAAAATTACATGCTAAAGTCTTAGTTTTAGATAAGCTGATGGAGCAAGATGATGTGGACTGCACGTATATGATAGTCTTGATGCCTTTTAGATGTACCTAAATCAGCTGTTAAAAGGATATAGCTAAGTATTAAAAGTGGTTCTCACAGTAGGCTCCTTATAGTAGTTAATTCTCCGAAGCTTCAGGGTTAGCACGAGGGCGGCGTACGTCGCGAGGTAGACACCGTCTGCGTTCATGACGCAAGACGAGCCCGGGGGCTGAGCCGCATTGTGCTGGCAACACTTGGACGCGAATTCCTGCATTGCCTCGTCCACCTGCAAGTTTATTGCTTACTGTAACGCTTAGTTTTGCAACGTCATCAGATCGTTGTGATTGACTAACATGCATACGGCCAATATATTGTCTTTTATTTTCAAAAGCTTTCGCTTCAAGCCTAAAGATTCATCTCGGAGTATCGCAAGAACTTCTTTCTTACAATGTTGAACATCTAACTAAAGTTTCCCAATATTATCTCCTCTGTCTCTCGAAGAAATGAACTAACGTAATAAACTAATTAACTATTTCTATCTAAATATTATTAACGTACTTCGAAATTAATTGCGTGTGATACATGAAGATTTTCAGCATACCTCAATACACGTCCTTAAATTCAGCAATTTTGGCATCAACGTGTTCTGCAAAGTTTTGAAGAACTGGCGTGCATTGTGTCGCTCTAAATCCACGTTACATTCGGTTACGTCGACTCTGAAAAAAACGTTTTTTTTCTGTAACTATTAACTCTCTAATTCACAAGACCTAGCACCAAGTCTGCTAAGTTCAAACGGTAGAAATAGAATGTAGCCAGATTCTAAGTCTATGGTTCAAACAACGCTGTTGTCCCTTTCTATCCAGTCACATTTTTACAGTTTAAAAGTGTAAAGCTGTACAATCAGAACCGATTACTTTTTGTTTAATACTTTACCTTCCAAGGTTCAAAGTTCTTGGAATTGTCCTGCCTTTTTTCATTGGCGATGTTGAATCAGTACTGTTTGAGTTGGAAGGATTATTGGCACGCGAGGGAAGGAAGACATTATCTGCATCCGAATCCGCTTCTCCGTCACTTGCAGACGTTACATTCTCCGGGCCCGACGTATCTGTAAAGTTATATTGTCAATTTGAAAACCCACGTTTAGTATCACCATACTTAGGTGTATTGTGCTTTGTGGTTTTTTGCTTACCAGATGAATCGTTATCTTTTTCCTCTGTGCTCTGCAATACCGCTACAACGTCTCTGTAAAAGTACATTTAATGTTTGTATAATGTTGTTTATTATAACTCAATATTCTTCACCGGGTATTATTATATTTATAATATTTTTAAATAAACCTCCAGAATTCAAAACTGTACGACCTCAAGTCGTTGAATTATTGCATATTGCTGAGTTCTCATGTCTCGATTAAGTATTTATAACTAGTATATTAGTATTCCTTACGTTGTAGAATGTGTAAATAAATTAAAATTTTAAATCACCTGTACGGACTTGGAAGCCGCGCTAAAGTCTGATAAGTAAGGGGTCCACCATAATCGGCGTCCTGCAACTCCGGCCACTGCCTCAGCATGTCCGCGGCCATTTCCGCGCTGATGTACTCCTCCGGTTCTGCGCATAGCTTCTGCAGGGAGTCCAGAAGTGTCACCACACATTCCACAGACGCTGTCACGACCTCCTGGTTGCCGCTTCGAGCTGATTCTTCAATGCCGTCCATTATTCTACAATTTCAAATGTCATTAGGTTGTAGTTCTTGATCTACTATCCCCACGTTCTTTGAAAAACGCTTTCGGTGTAGTCTACTATATAAAAATAAGTCGGGTTTTCCTTCCTGACGCTATAACTCCAGAACGCACGAACCGATTTCCACGGTTTTGCATTAGTTGGAAAGGTCTCGGGCTCCGTGAGGTTTATAGCAAAAAAAAAACAGGAAAAAATTCCGACTTATTCATATTAATAGTTAAGACAGAACAACGTCTGTCGGGTCCACTAGTTTTCTATATAAAATAACATTACAGGCATATATCAAAAACTAAAAGTACACACAAACTCACAGCCTAACAATCGCCATATCGTCGCTATGCGGCTCGTGGTGTTCGGAGCGCGAGGAGCGGGCGGAGCGCGTGGAGAGCGCGAGGTGTCGTAGCCGCGCGGCGCCGTGCAGCAGGTCGCGCGCGCTGCGCAGCGGCTCCAGGCGGTGCGGCGCCGGCGGGTACAGCAACATGCGGTGGTACAGCGCCTCCAGCACTGGCCGCAGGGACGCGCGCGACCCCACCAGCCGGACCAGTTGGTTCGCTATGCTGTTATGAGGATGTGTAAAGACCTTAGCCTTGAGAGTTATTTTTTTTGCAATTTTTTTACTAGTACATTTATTATTACTAGTACTTATTTGACAGTGAACAGTAACAAATTATGCTACAGCATCTTACTAATATTATAAATGTGAATTTTCTCACTTTGTTTGTTATGTTTTCATGCCAAATCTACATAGGACATAGGGTATAATTTATTCCGAAATGTCCACGGGAATGGAATAAACTGCGGTTAAATTAAATATTGTGTGTTAACTTATACACCGCCGGAGTTGTTAGCTAGTTACTATACAGAGTGTAAAAGGACCCCGAGAAATGGTCTTAGAAACGTTGTTGGGCTCGTCAATATGAACAACTTTTACTATGGCGTCAATGTGGAGAAACGCAATTCATCATCAAACAAAATGTTATCTCCAGAGGCAAAAAATTGTCTGTATAAAGGTGAAACAGTTTTAAGTCTGAAATTCTACAAACCAATGTTGTATTTCTTATTATTAGTCTGTGACTATAAAAAAATATTACACAGCATGTAGAGAAGGTACCTGTAGACAGTTTTAGCTTGTTTGCTGTTGAAACTGGGGGCCGATCCCAGCGCTCCGGATCCTCTTCCTGAATCGTCAACAATATGTCCTTCATGTTCCCTGAAATCAATGGTTTTTCCATTCTGTATCTTTTCGTGAACCACGATAATAATTAACGACTTGATAATATTCTATCAGATGGAATCTCCGAGCTGCAGCAAAAACAACTTACTTGGATTTGATGTTCTTATCTACTCTCGGCGTTCCAAGGAAGGAGATCAGGGAGGGGCAGAATTTCTGCCACAGGAAGGTGGTGAAGTGTGTGTTGTCGCTCACCCGCTGCGATAGACTCGACATCAGCGTCAACAGACAGTCCAAGAAGAAGAGAGCTACCGGGTTCTGCTTTGGTATTCTGGAAGAGATTATTAGTGTTATGTAACCTTCCAACGTCTTCCCTTACATTCGCCGATTTTTCTTACGTCTAATATGTTAGTTCTTTTGTAACCGAAGCGACAACGATTTCATAAAATGCCATACAACTTTTCTGTTAAAAAGAATATTAATGTAAATTGTTATACTCATCGTAAGCAAACAATAATTAATACTTACAGTTGAGTTTCCGACAGTCGTCCACACAAATACTGTATCACTGGAATAATTTCGCTGTAGCAGCCTACAGCAACGATGTGGTTTGTCCCCAGAGGTGAACCTCCTCCCCCTCCAGAAAGGAGCTCTTGACATTCTTCGTCTGTAACGATACAATTTCTCGCATTATTACAGGCGCTATAATACTCAAGGGCTATTCGAGCGTCTTAAGGTCTTTTGAAAATGGTTAGATTACAATATTTTCTTAAAGTTTGACAGTTTATGTATGGAAACATTAGATAATAAAACCATTTCCTTTTCACCACCAATGTCTTGTGAATCAGACATAGTAACAAATGATTTTGAAGTTCATGATTTTCACAGCAGAATTCAAAATCGTGAAAACAAAATTAATCTTCTGGTAGTAAAAAGGTAAAAAAAGTGACAGTGTCACGCTACAGCATTTATTGACTGTATGGATTGATTCCAATGCGGACTTATTCCAGTTTCCGTAAACAGGAAGTCGGGAAGAAGTTTTAAACTGTAATCTGGGAAACATTAAAGAATTTGCCTTAGATTAAAATCCTTTCTCGGTAGTGGTGGTTATGTGCTTGGACTTGGTTCAACTATCCAAGAAAGACTCATCAATATAAATTTCCCATACCCAACTGGTTGCAATAAGCTCTGATAGTTTGCGCTGCTGCAGCCTTGGCGGCTGCGGCGACTGGTGGAGAAGCGGCCGCCGCTTCAGCACATCGGCCGCACGTCCACACGCACAGGCGGCCGTTCAGCGTGCGGCGTGGTGACAGAGCCAGCGATAGGTACATGCGGAATATTTGGACCTAGAAGAAAGCCATATCTGCAGCCCTAGCAAGGGCGTCAAGAAATACACGACATAAAACAAATACGCTCTGTTATTGGCTACTATGTCACACATCGTGCAACTCAACTTATTTCAACCAATCGCAGTGCCTGATATGTCTTGGCATGTCTTTCTTGGAACGCTTTGTTAGGGGGGCTGTTTTGGAAAGCATCGCGGTTGCGCAAGATGCAACGTAAGCTACTTGTATGTTTTAGGAATAACGACTATTTGCAACTTATCTCCAGTATTCATTCGATCTGTCTCCTCAATCTAACATTATGCTGGAAGATCAAAGGGGCCGGAAGACAGATCTTCAAATATTTTGTCCAACACCGAAGACGGAAGAAGATGGTGAGGTAAGTGACAAAAATAGAAGTCCAATGTTATAACTTATAATCACTGGAAATATTATTGACAGGTAGGTTTCTTTTTATAAACTGTATCGTAGTAGGCAATATACTGGCATCCACAACAGAAAAGTGCAAAGCTACGTTGTGCGGCCGTATATTTCATAGGAAGCAGAGTTCCATAATATGTGTTACTGTATTGCTTGTATCGAGGGAAGTTACCTACCTGGGTATCTGGTAAGTGATACATCACTGAAGCAGTGGAACAGAGCAATTGCGAGGGCAACCAGAGGGAGTCGTCTTCGGGCTCGATTCCGCGGTGAAATCTATCATCGCGTAGAATTTTCTGAAAGAACAGTTAATTTAAGTTATTACTTTTTGTTCTCTTATTTCTCAGGCAGAAATCTAGCATTGTTATCTCTGTTCCCCAATCCGGTTTTGTATGGACCCAAGGGAATTTTTTTTGGCCATGTGTGTTTGCATTGCAGGGATGGCGGCCGTTATAACACTAAAAATATTACTTTTAGGTTCAAACTTAATTTCTCCTCTCTCCTCCTCTCTTGTTGTGTCTTTGGCGTAACTGTCTTAAGTGCTTTTATTTTTTCTAAATCTAGATAGGTTAGCCAAAATATGTTCGGATGTGCTAGTGAAGAAATATACATACGTGGAAACCATTAAGTGCGAAATTGACGAGCCTAGTTCGTTTAGTCTCCAGCGCGATCTGCAGCGGCAGTAAGCTGGCTCGCCGGACTTCGTGCGACGGCCGCCGGGAGGTCTCCTCTGCGCACAGCACCTCTGTGGAGAGTTTATATTATTACAAATAAATTATTTTGAACATTGTTGAAGCGTTGATTCGTTACAAAAGGAAACACGGGAGGGAGTACTTATCTCTTACAATGGGAGTAATATGCGAGTTTTTCCGCACTCAGACTAAAGAATCGTGGATCCGACAGGTGTTCCAGCTTGCACGATCTACAACACGATATGTATCGCGTCGTTCTAGTATGTCCTTATTTCCTCGTATTAAGGTTCATTTTAAATTGCACATTTCTTTAAGTGTTTGTATGGAACATATCATATTAAACTTCCTAAGGAGAAGCATTACAAAGTGAAGACACTAGGCAGATCTGCGCGGCAGCGGAGCGGCGCTTATGACACTTATGAACTTGGGTATAGTTGGCTTTGGAACGTAGTTTTACTACTTTGTGAACAAGAAGAAAGGAAATTACTTAAGGGAGAGACTTCATGATACCATGCGATATTGCGCCTTCGCTGCTTGACTTTAGGCTGAGCCGAAGTTTCCTTTTCGCTGACAACCAACGACCGGTTTAGACGACTAATGGTGTATTTTCAGGACCCTTGTTTCTCTTAGTTATGACAGATGGAGTTAGGTATTTTATGGGTATATAAGTCAACGAAATGACGAACTTCAAGCAGTCAATATTGAAGGTGCCAGTTAATTGTTTTCTAGTTTGTTGACTTCAGAGAATCTTTTGTACAAAAGTGTCTGAAGTTTGTATAACTTACTCAAATAATAAAAACGTACTAAAATACAACTGACAGAAGTCACCCTGGACACCTACCAACAACATCTAGATAAGTTTTTTTTGGAGTTAGAAAATTCCCTATTGATTTAGATTACGATTACGGCACGAATATGTTGCATTCATTCGAAGTTATTCGGTTATAAAAATGGATACTTAGCACTAAGCTCAAATGTGATTCCATTATACTCTGTAGGTACTTACCTACGTTAATTTATATTCCTACCTCGTACCTACCTATACTTTTACAACCGAAATAAGAACGTTTAATGGTCTTTATAGGCAGTTTACTACGTAGTTATTACGTCACAACAGCCAGAGATATGTAGCAATGCAGAACCTATTGTAAACAAATATGTTCGTATGTACGCAGCTAAGTAGTTTCACAAAGTAGTTACATACATTACTATACTAAAGATGTCTACCAAAGCAGAATTCGCTTAGCAGTGCATATTTCAGTATCAGAAGATTAACTATCAAAAACATTTACGACTCACCCAGAGCATCTTGGCAAGCTTTTTTCAGCGCCAGCAATTTCGGTCCCGTCGCTTCTCGACAGATGTCCTGCAGCAACTCCTCCATTTCCACACTTAAGTTCTTGCTCATCATTTTCGTTTACATTGCAGCACACCAGTTGTTGTTTTTATTTAATACTATTGCGCGTAATCCACTATTCGTAATATTCGTGGTACCTACAGTGTGTGTGGGAGGCGGAAATGTTATCTTTCTTGAATGACGTCGGGCTTCGGGCATGCGCTGCTCGCAGAAAATCAATACCCATGCTCGAGAATGTAGTGACAACGGCTGTATAGCTAGTAGGATACCAGGTAAGCAACAAGTGGTTGACTGTACATTAGAAAGATGATAATACCTATGTAGTTAAGACAGAAATTAATTGTACGTTATTCCTTTTGAAGTTTTAATAAACTTTGTAGGGAGGTATTGCAGGCTATTTCAATGGAAACTATCAGGACTGTGTCTACGTATTTACATGCTATTCCTATATCGGTACAAAATTACCGACTAGGTTACATGATTCATCTACCTACATAAATTCGTGTCGAAAATGCCTAATGGGGATGGAGAAAATTGGTTTGGGGACAAAAAAACTGTCTCCTGAGATTCTTCTATCCTGGCTTTTGAAATTTATAAGTCGGTAGGCATAAGTTGCTAATGTAGGTATAGGTTCGTATGGTTTTCGTTAAATGTACTCATCGTCCAAAACCATTGATAATAGATCAAAACAAAGCAGTTCATAAAATAATATTTTACACTAGCAACATTTTTTCCCGTTAACTGTCGTTACTGTCAATGTCAATATATCTGAACGGAGGTGTCAAGTGTTACTTGTCAAACATTGATCACAAATAAATCGTCAGAAAAATGGTGTCTTGGAGTGCTCTTGGCCGATCTTTCGGCATAAACCTATTAAAGAACCAGTTGAGGGCTCCAGCAGTTATACAAAATGTTAAGCTATCCACCTCAAAAACCCTGGGAGCGGACCACAAGACCTTTGTTGTCCAGCCATCAAGGTAAGGATTACTTGTTGGAAGTGATTATCTAACAACTTAATTTTGATATAAAAGTGTTAAATATAGAATAATCATCAGTAATTCATAGAGGGAGTAAAATATAATAGATTGGTGTATAGTTTAAGACTACTTTGTCATTGCTAGCAAATAAAAACATTCCTCACAATTTGAGGTTATGTTATGATTAAAGATTGATTGTTTTTCATTTTAAAACATTAACATTTTTCAGATTTCAATATCACAAGTTCAAGGATATGCTCCACTTCTACACTATGGTGGGACTAATACCTGTGGGTGCTATTATTTTCTATGCCAATGTCTTTGTTGGTCCAGCAGAGTTGACACCCATCCCAGAAGGATACACTCCTAAATACTGGGAATACCATCAACATCCCATCACTAGATTTATTGCAAGATATATTCACAACAATCCTCAGCAGGTAAGATTTTACTGGTAAAAGAATATTGAAATTATAGAGGCTCTTGTCTAGCTTATCAACTCCCCCTGATTTCAACTGCATATTTTGTTGTTTTTTGCTCCATTTGAGTTTTAATAAAGATCTATTTTTATTTAATGTAGTTTTAGTCAATTAGGTATATCAAAATCCCAATTTTTTTTTTGTAAATTATTAAGTAGTTGTGATCCTATTGGGTGTAAGTAGGATAATAATCTGAATTGGAAAATTTATAATAAAATGTATAACATATAAATTATATAAATGTAGAAATATTTTTGATGCTGATTTTTTAGGGAATAAAATAGTAAAAATTATCAAAATAATAATACAACAAGTATAATATTCATTAATGTCCACATATATTTTAATTAATTATACTTACATACCTTTTCTGTGTAGCTGGTTGTTAGTTGTGTGGGGAGGCCTATATTCAGCAGAGGCCTAATGTCAGATGGCTGACTTGATTACATGATTTATTACTTATGAATCCTTCTCTGATTCATTCAGTTACAAATTGCTTTTACTCAATATGCCTTTCACACAAAATAATTAAAAAAGAAAAGTTTCCTTATGATCAAATACCCCTTTACGCATTACTTCTATGGTCGTGGGAAGTATTGGGAAGTCCCTGTGAGACACAGTTTGAATGAAAGCTACTGATTTGTCCATTCCTCTTGATGTTAATTTTCTATTTCACACTTTCAGGATTATGAGAAGTTCATGCACGCAATTGATGACGAGGTACAGAAGGGAAAGTTGCGTCAACTCGAGAAAGATATCCATGCCAAGATGGCCGAACGTCAAGATTACCAAGCATATTACTACAAACCCATGGTCAACAAATACCTCCGCATCAACAAGCAGACTGGCGAAGAATTGTATGATCGTCTTGGAGACAACACTGACATCAAGGAATAAGTACCACCATAGATTAAATGTATAGATCAAGTTTTGTTAATATGCAGTAGGGAAATAAACTTTAATAATTATGTAATAAAGGTGTTATATAAATAAAAGTAATTTTGTTTTAGTCTGAGACTAATTGTTTAGTGCATGGGTTGATTTGGTACTTGTAGAAATTTTTGAATTCATGTAGGCATAAGATGAAACATTGTGTTGACTCTTATTTAGCAAATTTCAAACTTATTGCCAAATGAAATGCTCTGTTTTATTTCTCCCATGAAATAAAATGCTCAACACACTGAAAAGAAATGTACACCCATAACATGAATGTGTTCAAGTAACAATTGTTTCTGGAGAAACTAGCAGAAAGTATGTCAAGAAATTCAAGATAGGACAATAATGAGCTGTTATTTGCCGTTATGTTGCTCTTCAGGTGGTTTCAGAAAATCGTAGTGTTGTATGTCTTGTCACTTCTTTCTTGAAGCGCTTTGCAAGGAGGGCTTGTTAGGGAAACTTTGTGTGGTTGACATTGTATTGTATCCATCTCTTAGTTCACTTGAGATGCGGTTATTTTACATACAAATGAACAAAGTTAAACAGAGTTGCATTTGTAGTGTAATTAGGCATAGTTTTTATGTTCTGACTTTCCATCTTGAAACTACCTAGCTTGGCTTACTGCTGAAGATAAATTACAAATTGTGAACGGCAGAGGCTACTTCAACCGTCGCCACCAGTCGATGTATGATAGCTACTGCCGACGCGTTGACGGCTGCCGTCGACAGGTGGCGACAACTTGCAGTTTGTTACAAACCTAAGCCTGTGTGAAGTAGGTAAAATTAAAAAGACTAAAAATTATTTGTAACATTTTTATTGGATTTTACAGGACATTAATCTAATGCTGTATGAATAATTGTTACTATCGACATTTCATTAAGTACGTTAATTAGAGAATGTCAACACTTAGAACTAGCAAATTCCTAAAATGGCTTGATATGATTCTATTTTCGAATTCTATGGGGTTATTATTATTATTAATTCACTAAATTATCCTATTTTCAAAGAAAAACAACATTGGTGTAATCTGTTCATACCTTTCTGCATTGTGATTGAGAAGAAGTCGTTTCTAAATGAAGTACCCATAGGCATACCTTTAACAACTTCATTACTAATTTGACAATTCATGTACTTATTGATGTATTACACAGGGTGAAAACGTTTGATTGGAAAGTGATTACCTATTATTCCTATCCTTTGTTGTGAATTTTTGCACTACTTTCAATGTTTAGGACAGTGAATGTTTTCAATCATTAGTAAGTATCTACCATGATGATAATGAGGGTTTTTTGGTAGGATATCTAGTTAGTTGAGAACTGTATTGTACAGTAACATGAAATTGAAACACTAATAACGGGACAAGCAAAATATGAACTGTCCAATGACATTAATATAAAAGTAACCTTAGGGAGGGAGACCATTTTCTTGCCAAGTACATATTTATTGTTTGCACCCTGTGCAAATGCAATATTTATTCAAAGCATGTGACCAAGTAAACTGAGTAAACCTGTACAAGTTATACAGTATGAGAAATGAAAATAAGAAATACGTACAAATTCAGAATAGAACCAAATTAAGCAAGTCGAACTTGCCGGTACTCAAGTTGTTATGAATAGGTAGTAGGACTTATGGTATCTTTGCTAAATATTTTTGTTTATGTAGTTTATACGGTTTAATTTTAATTATAAAATTCGCACCAGGTACATGTGTAGCTTGAATTGTATTTATTGTAGTTCTCGCGTAACCCGATGTACGCGATAGTCCACGTCCTAGGTATGATTACGGTGAGGCGGGGAAAGGAGGGTGTGCTGTGATTGGTCAGCGCTCCGACAGGGCGTCACGTGTTATCTCATCTCTGAACTGCTCCCATCTCTTCCGCTACCCAGGACGTAGTAGACTGTATAGTCATCAAGGATACGTTTCGTAATGTAACATTCTAAGCAAAATACTTATCTGTACTTACTATATGAGATATTACTATACAGGTAGGTACACTATGAACTTGGTACCTGTATATAACACAATGCTCGCTGTGAATGTTAAATTTCGACCCGTGATATTGTTGACAATTCACACCAAACACAGTGCAGCGCTGATGGATTTATATGTTCTGCTGGAAATTGACATCTGCGAAGATGATAAAGTTTTCTTCTGCGGTTGTCTTGGCGCGCTCTGTTTGGTGCGAGCCGTTCCTGAGTTACGCGAGACTATGTTTTATTAACTGTGTTATAACATTTAGAGAGTCTTAGATTTTATTTTTTGCGGTAAGGTAAGTTTAGATACATATTAACATTACTTACTACACTACCTAATACCAACAACTGTAATAAAAAAAAACTAAACTAAATCTAAAGAGGAGCACAAGAGTCAAAACGAGCATTAATACAGCAATCTAAAACAATATTTGGCGGTGCTAAATGCACAAAGCTTCTTAACTAATAATCACAATTAGGCTTAATCTCATTTAGACTTGCAAACTCTGAACATTAATACCGGTGTGCCATTGATAAAGGATAAACCTGAAACAAGATTGAAGAAATAGCTCTACCCTTCCGAAACTTGAGTTTGGAACGGGAATGGGTGGTATCGACCAAGCGTCAAGGTCTTTTTTTCAAGAAATTTCTTTGGCTGACAACGGAAAGAGAAGACTTATGATGAGGTCCCCAGGTATGAGTTGTGGATCTGGCTCCGTTCGAGGCACTCTGACTGGTTTGGCATCTACCATAAAGATGCCTGAGATGGATGCACGGTGTCACCATGGCTCTTCAATCTGATCGAGTACAAATGTTTAAAAGATACGAAAGGCGTGAAATGGGGTTTGCATAGTCATGGAGTAATCATGTCACAATGTCAACCTTGCCCTTCGGGGTGTTATGGAAAGCCGTAAAAAGACAAAAAAGTAGTTTCAATGCCCTAAGAATGTGTGGAGTGAAAATCGTGATATCATCATTATTTTTTAAAGAAACGCGCACGGCACGTGTGTCGAAACGTCGAACAAATAACGAAGGTAAGCTGAATGCTTGTCTTTGGTCAATTTCGCGCCGTGATACCCAGTTTAAACTAGATATTAATAAGAATAAGGAATAATGTGATAAGAGAGAGTTGCTGTCAGAAGAGGAAGTGACCAAAATTTGTTAGGAAATGTTACGCTGGATTGAGTAATTGAAAACAAAAATGGTTGTACGTCGATTACATGGTTGATGTAAAGCAGGACTGCTGGGGCGACGTCTACTCACCTCGTATATTGACGAGATCTGACGTAAGGTGGTGTGAAAAGTACTCTTTCTTTTCCACGGTACTCTTAAATAGAGAGCATGTGGATGAAGTGAAGGGTCAAGAACGTTACAAATATAGATCCATAGAACCTAGCAGCCTTCTGGGAGACAGGCGTGAAGTATTTTGATGTACCTATGTACATACGATGTTTACAAATCGCAATGAACTAGTGAATAATTTAGACAAAAAAGAGCCTTTTAACATTTTAATTTAGAGGATTATCCATCAAGTACAATACACTCGGTATTATCATATTTATGACTAGTAAAACACTTTCGACAAATTCTCTCGTCTTCAAACTTTTTCGGGAGAAGTCAGCTACTTAAATAGAACTTATAATTTACAAAACGATATGATTTTCATTATCCTGTTGTTTCAGTCTTCACAATTTGTAAAATCCATTTAATGATCCAACAAGTATTTCTCTAATTGCTTCTCATAGTTAACTATTCAACTAAAGTAGTGATCTATTTACAATTAGGTACGTAGTAACATAATTATAAAATCAGTACATTTGTCACGACAACAATAATTCTGATGAACGACGTTCTATTCGAAGAAAATAATGTGAAATGAATTGAAAGTTTGTTTGTTACCCTTTCAAAAACTAGTTAACTTTGTACCCACACATATTCTTGGATGGATTAGTGGTAAAATAGGCTCTATTATTCCCACGGGAACTTAATACATGATGTTGTCACAATTTATACATATAACGTATGATGGTTCGTGCCTGCTAGTACTAGAGACATTTTATTTATTTAGGTAGGTACTTCATGTAACAAAAGATTAGAAATGTAAACTGTGACAAATGTGCTGATCCTCAGGCCTAATATTTGTTTTAACATGTTCACGTTATGACAATAGGTAGATATTTCTACAGAAAGACTATTGTAATATTTATTTTGACATACCTACGTACGTATTAGATAAATCAATTATTAAAGGCAGTAGTTACGTTTACTAATAAAGAGTTATTTACACAAAAATGAACACTAAAACAAGCTGTAGGAATGGTTCAAATAAAAGTATTCGATAATAGACCTACTTACACATCTAAGTACGTTACTTGTATTTTAATAAAAGTTTCATTATCAGAATTCTATTAACAATTAATATTCTATAAATCGAAAGTATCATTTGATGACGGCTACGGTTTCTACATTGTAAAAATATCTTTTGTTTTCCACATAACATTTAACTTTTATTTTTTTCTTTTTCTGCCAATGCTGCCAGTTTGGCTTCTTTCTTTGCTCTCTTTTTTTCTTCCTTTGCTAACAGTTTCGCTTGTCGTTCTTCTTCTTTAGCAATTAGTTTAGCTTGTCTCTCCTCCTCTTTGGCTTGTTGTTTAGCTTCCTTTTTAGCTTCTTTCTCGGCTTTAAGTCGTAGTTTTTCCTCCTTTTTCCGCTCTGCTATTTCATTTTTCTTATTATCGTTTGTTTCGTCTTTCTTATTTTTACTCTCATCTTGTTTCTTATTGTCGTCGGATTTCTTTTTCTTGTCTTCCTTTGTGTTTTTTGCTTTAGGGGTTTCTTTTTTGCAGTCACTTTCTTTACTTGAGTCCCTAGATTTTGGTTGGTCATCTTTGTTGGTGGGCTTCAAGGGTCTAAAGAAATGTTGTGATTTCTTCTGCGGCGAGGTTTCTAGCTGGGTTACTATCTTTTGCGCACATCTGTAAGAGAGGATAACAACATTGATTTAGTGCATCCTGGTATGGTTCAAATATGGTACCTAGGTATTTTAGTTTTGGGTGAGGTGACCGTGTATGTAAAACGCCTTGACATTATAAAATAATGTTAGGTAATAAGGTATCGCTACCTTATTCTGGTGGAAGTGGATGCGGAGGCGCTGCTCTCTCGCCAGCCTTCGCGGAACTCCCGCTGGAACTCGCGGATGGGTGGCAGGCGGCCAGAGGGCTCGCCGGCCGGACCACCCGTGTATCTGTGCACCTGTTGATATTCCTGGAGGCGAGCCTGGAACAAGGAAGTCCACTGACCCTTAAAGTTGGAAATAGTAGAGCGGCTATCAGCCGAGTAATTATTATTGGAATGTTCAACATACAAACAAGGTGTCCATAGCCTCCTGAGATTAACGAAACGTTGTTAAGAGTGAAACAAAAATAATTAGCATATTATCACAGAACATGATACTTCCTAAGTGCGATACCCAAATTAATTGACATCGTATCAATAAATATGATATTTATGCGCCTGGTGAATTTAATGCGGATACTTAGTTTTTACCTGCTTGATTACCTACCTCGTTTTGCGATTAAATATTCATTTTTATTTTATTTTTTGTACCTGACTGTTTGAAATATCTATTCCGAACTACAGATATAAAAATTATGGCAGCTCTAGAATCTTGTCCGTTTATCAAGTTTTATCCTCTACCAACACTATAGGGCCGGTATGAGTTACTTGTGACCTTTAATTCAAGGGAATTATTTAGCTAAGGATACTGTAATTGTCAAAATGTTGATATTTATGTGGAAACGGACTATGCCCTTTATTATGGAACTTAATGATTTCTGGTGTCGCATTATAAGATGCAATATAAGCACGCAGCGTATTAGCTGGACATAATGTTTTCCTACTTGAAATAAGGAAACATTATAAAAAAGCTGCTCTTACACGTATTTTGAACTCGCGCGCGGAGCCTTTTTGGGTCATAAAATAAACTTAACATTCGTGCCACGAACTTCCTAAACTTAACACTGGCCAAGTGAGTGGCGGGAGTGACGTAATGCCTAGATATTAGGATATTATTTTACTATTTACTTAAACAAAGATTATAGAAATATATCTGTATACTTACTTCTGTGAGACGCCGTGCGCAATATGGGAAAATAATCTAGAATTATAATTTTCCTATAGTATGCTATTTGGGTACATTTGGATGAAGGTCAGGTTTTGTTAATAGCGTTATTTTGTGATTTTATTGCGGAACCCTAAAGTGGACACGTGTGTCATGGAACTTTCCATAAAATGGACCAAAATAGGTACCTAGAATTTAAACAAGGTAAATACCTCCAAGACATTAGCTCACAAAAAATGTAACAAACCATGTTATTTTCTTGGATAGTAACAAAACATATTCTGACAATGGGGCGGCACAACAATCTGCGTATCTACCTTATTAGGTATAGGGAATGGTCTTCACAAAAACTGTATTGTAAGCCTATATACCAATGGCGTGCACACCATATAGGGAAAAAGACACTGCCTACCTTAGTATTTGGGCTACCCGACCTAATAATAGAGTTATTGCTAGATCTATTTTTGTTGTTCTCATGACATAGGCTAACGAAGGTCCTGTATTTTGTGGGTGAGCAGATAGGTAGGAGCCTATATTTCGTGAAGACAATTTACCTCTACATATGTGTCAATCCGTGGGGATTACTGCCTACCTTGTCGTAAAAGCCAGTGCACGCGCCTGCTATATACTATATAACTATTTAACTATGTTGCTAGCTAGTGTGTGATTTAGCACTTGTCACCATACCTAATGACAGGTCTCCGTACAAAATATGACATTACACAGGGATCAATCTGTTAAAAACAGACACAGTTACGCGCCTGCTATATACTAAGTATATAACTATATTTAACTATGTTGCTAGCTAGTGTGTGATTTAGCACTTGTCACCATACCTAATGACAGGTCTCCGTACAAAATATGACATTACACAGGGATCAATCTGTTAAAAACAGACACAGTTCTTTTTTTTTCTTATGATACCTGTGCCACATACAAAAAAATGTCCATTAGGCCGGCTTTCCAAAGTGTATTCTTTACGAGAACCATGAACAAACTATTCATACAAAAAAAGCGCAGGTTGGGGATTGAGTATGCTAGAGTTGTATGAAAAATCGCACATCTCACCTCTCGGCTTTGGTGGACACTCGGCCTGTGTGTTTTGATGCGTCAGAAAGGCATCGGCTCCACGCATTTAACACGATATTACAACATACCTATGTAACAATATCTGATAGTGTGTTGTGACGGCTCCTGTCAAATGTATAGAAACGATACCTTTCCGACGCATCAGGACACAACACATCAGATAATAATGTTGACGTGGCTTTCTCCTATCCCGTACCTTCATGCTGTGATGCTGCGATCGGCGCAGCGACTGCGAGGCGGGCTGGCGCGGGCGGGGCGGCGCAGACGCAGGCGCGCGCGGCACTGCGCCCAGGCAGGCGCCGCCGCACCGCGCGCCCCCGCACAGCTTCGCCGTACAGCTGCCGGTGCCGCTGTTCGACGATACGGAAGACACGCCTGGAATGTCCGGGGAGAATTATTATTTTCTTGCCTGGACTTTTAGCTGTAGCCGGGATCTTAGCCATAAACGCGTTCTCACTCAAACAAAGGGTCTACTGAAACTTGTTATTCCCAAAATTACACATATCCCTCATCCTCTAAAAAACTGTCATAACACAAAAAAATCCAAGTTTTTATCCAATAATACAGAAAGGTGCATTTTTTTTTCTTTTTAATCTACAAAAACGCCATATTCGTAATTAAAAAATTCGCGGCTAGAGGGCACTTGTGACTGTTTGATTCTGAGGGACTTTGAACTGGGAAATAAATAACTTAAAATTGTGTTTTCTCAAAATCGCTTTTTTATGTTTGACAGTTTTTTAGAGGATGTGCGATATGTAGTTAGTTTGGGTTAAATACGCTTGGTGAGCCGTGGGCATTTGTTTTAGCAAGTGCCTCTGCCTACCCCGCTTTGGGATTCAAAGGCGTGAAGTGAAGTGTATATAGTTATTCCGCCGTTTTTAGTAATGGCCTAAGAATATATTCGGTCTGTCCGGTCACCCAACTAGTTTACGCGGGAGGGGCCAGAATCAGCTTTTATTTATTGCATGGCTATTACCAGGACTATAAGCAAGTGATCAGCTAAACTCCTAGATGTTTTTAAGCCGCGCAAATTTAATCCTTTAATTCAAATTAAATACTACTGTCGAAACCCACGGCCTAACGTGTGAATGTATGGAAATATTCGAAAAAAATCCAGTTTAAAAGCCTTCACCCAACTAAAGGTTTGGTAATCGGTACGATCATCGAAGCCAGCTGGGCTTGCGAGCGTGTTTTGGTCTCAACTATGAACAAAATGAAGCTACATTTACCTAATATAAGGAATGAAACTGCGTGATCCGGCCGCCCTCCTGGGACCAATGCAATAGATTTCTAAAGCAATTGTCATCATCATTTGCTGTACCTTGTTGTTATACAGGGGTGGTATACATTACAATGTACATATGTAATGTCAGGCAATCTTTGCACCCACTCCACATTCATTCATATACTCTTTTCAGTAACGACTGTATTTAGATTACATACATACATACATACATACACTTCACGCCTGTCTCCCAGAGGGGTAGGCAGAGACTACAGATCTCCATTTGTCACGATCCTGACATACCCCTTTTGCTTCATCTACGTTCATACATCTTTTCTATTTAGATTAATTGCATTCAATTAGTCATAGTATTATAGTCAGTTTGAATCTGATCCATCCCAATTGATCCCCTTGTTCACTCACCAGATAGGGAAGACTCTCCGCTGGTGACAGAGTAGAGTGAAGCGGAGGCGGGCACGGAGCGCGCGCCCACGGAGTAGCAAGACACCGATCCTGGAACTCCCCATGGTTTGCCGCTACCACTTGATACCTGCCGGGAAAAGGGGTCGCGTTGTTCATAATGCGTGTAAAAGGAATGACCCCGAACAATGTTCTAAGAAACGTTGCTGGGTTCGACAAAACGGAAACCTTTTATTACGGCGACAACATTTTTTTTTTCACATCCTTCGCGGTCCTTTTAAACGCAGTATACTATCGAGAATAAACTCAATAAGCTAAATTAAACTATTCCGGAAAACTTAAGCAATGAGTAAATGTTTGATCTATTTAATTGACGTGCGTTTTAGGATGACGAATTGCTTGCAGGATGTCGACTCAAACAAGTACTTGAACAGAAATAAAATGTAATTATTTGCATTAGATTTTTGAAATGCTGAATGTCTAGGATACCTATTATACCTACTTATTATTTACCCACTCACGTATTTATGGAGTCTTCGTCAATAATTGTCTAGGTAAGTACGTCATACGTCGATATATTGGTAGTTTTATTTGTTTAAACTGCGACTGTAAAACTGCACCAAAAAATTCAGCTAACGACAGTTCGCGTACGCCAATATACATAAGTTCTTGTCCATAGAAAAATGTGGTAAAAATCATGGCGATATAATGGAATGGAATCTTTTTGCACGCACAAACTGACGCGTAATAAGCCCGGTACAAATAACAATGTCATATTTATCCTAGGGAACTTTTTCATACGCGTATCAACTTTTTGTTACTTTTTGGATATCTGGATTCAAGCCAACAATGCGAGACAGAAACAAAAGTTCGTACTAAGTGTTTACATATTATTTTACGACAGAAAAGCTTTGTTGGTGTTAGATTATTTGAAAAGCTTGACTTAAATTAGAATATAACCCAAGTTATCTACCAAGTCGCAATGGAACAAAAATAAAAAGTAGGTTTTAACGAATGAGCGACGTTTTTGTGAAACTTCGTTTTAAAACCATGTTATATCGGCGTGAATATTTTTCATTTAGCAAAAGCGTGATGCACACGATGTTAGCGTTATTTTCTTTAATCATACAAATTATTGCGAATGTAGATGTCCAATATTAACCAAAACCTTTAGGCCAAATCTTACTGTGTATGCGCGTACGTCCAGCAATGATTTGCGCGATTAATCTAGCTCTGCAGCTCTCTAAGCGATAGGCGGTCATAATAATATGACAATATACATTGCTGATCAGATGACTCCAAATAATTGGACGGCAAGGCAAGCAACTCTCTGGACGGTGAAACAAATTCAAATAGCCAACCCACCTGCCAGCTCTTGCTCGTGACGAGCCTCGGTGCCTGCCTCAGTCTGAGTATCTTGGCGCGGCAGATGACACAGCGTAGTGGCAGGAGACGTTGGCTGACTGCCATCTGTATGGTCTTCACAAAACAGCGGCGGCAGACCACGCGGTGGCCGCACGGCGACGTCTGCATAGTGGCTTTCGCATTGACGCAGATGACGCACTGAGAATTAGTTTTTGGTATGGTTTATGTATGTAGTAGGTACCTCAAACTCATTGCGGGGCCCCTGGTATAACAGTACGAGTGGTATGAGTACCATGTATCTAACCCCGCCATTCTGCCCAGTAGGGGCGAAGTATCCGTTACAGATTTCTTCATTTACCACAAAAAAGAGCACATTAAGGTTTTTCAGGATTTCAAAATAACGGTTTCTTCTGAGATGGAAAACTTAGTATCTATATCTTTTATCTACTTCATCAAGCACATACATACATACACTAGCGTCTTTAATCCCAAAATGGGATCGACAGAGCCGTCGGTGCTTTCGCGATATGCATTAATCACATCTACATAATAGGATAGAACATGCAACGTGGATGTATTTATATTCCGTCTTTTTATGAAACACTTTATATCAAAAAGTATTCCGCTGTACGAGAATGTACTCAGCCGGAATTACTATTAGACCCTCATTCATGAAAATTACAGCCGAGATTGCCTGAAGGCCACACATCAGAGGCATGCGAGTGTCCACTTACTTCCTCCTCGGGGGACGACGCCAATTCTGGCTCATTTTCCTCAAGTTTGTTCAGCAATTTGTCCTGAAATAGAAGAAAATTGTGTTGTTGTTTGTTGGTTTCTTTCCACAGATTTAGGTTTGTCGCAGGTTCTGAAAATTGCTATTTACATTTAAAAATATTTGTATATTTATGATCTCTTGAGAGGTAGTCAGAAACTTTGGTGACATGATGCCTTCCACGTCACTTAGCCTGGCAGTTAGGATTTAAATGGACAATTTAGTAGTACTCCTTACCTAGTAGTAGGTAGTAGGCACCTTTTACAAATTGAGGTTTCGATAGACCTACTCAGTGGTCATATAGTAGTCCCTTTTTGGTTCGAATATCCCTTAGATCGCTTTCTACGTCGTACGCAATCAAACAGCTACTGCAGCTGGTTCCCGTCATTATTTATACGTCACCGACTAGGAAAATAAAGAAAAAAATCTTTCCCGTAAGTTTCCTTCATCGTGATATTGTTATTGATATTTAATGTTGTAGGTTCCGTGGTGGTCTGTGACGTGAAAATAATGATTCCAGATGTAGTTCTTCCAATAGACGGCGTAAAAGCTGATTTCAGGATAAACGGTTTACGTCAGGGATTATTTGGCAATGTTTAGTTATTATCCATAGGTATCCTTACTGTTTGTCCATTTAAACACTAACTGATAGACTAAGTGACCTGTTCGGGCGGGTCCTGACAGAATTCCTTGGAGTACTTCCAGGACCCGCCCAGTATGCGGCATGAAGGTCATTGTTTATTCGATAAGAGTCCGACACTACCCCGATCGTAGTTCCTGTGGCGGAAGGGTGTCCACGAGGATTCTCCCACGTAAAAGAAAAGGCTAAATGACCTAGGCATCATGTCTCCAAAGGTTTTGTTCACCTCATTAGGAACTATGGACGTGAGTTTATGTCTTGAAGGTAAACTAGGTAACTGACCCTAATTTGTAAGAACATACATGGAACAGTTATTAATAGGTAACTTAGCGCCAGTGATGCCTATCCACGGTTTTTTTAACCGACGAAAACCGAAGTTGGTTCTCAGGTCGACGCATATATTTTTAATTTTTTTACGCAGTAGTCAGATTTTGATAAAATTGTTTCTTTTATATCTATTCAGTGGTTCCACAAAAATAAGGGAACAATTACTTTGCTTTTGTTTGTAAAAACTTTACTTGATACCTATGTCTTTTAAAAGGCGTAAAGTGTGTTTGTGTTTTTACCTAAATGTCTTACAATTTTTAAGCGACTTCAAAGGAGGAGGTTACTCAATTCAACCGTACCTACATATGTTTTTTTTTCATGTTAGTTCGGATAGTAGTCGGCATGATTAAGAAATCAAGGCTTTATAATGGCAAACCAAATAAATGGAGAGGAGTAGGTACCGGTTGAAGTCTGTTCTTCTTACTTTAAAATTATATTGCTCAATAGTTGTAATATACTTAATAAAAATAAT
>SJJU01007279.1:0-25267 GCA_012932125.1 Conopomorpha cramerella
ATACCTACTTAAACAATGAAGTATAATTTATTACCCTGACGCCGCCAAGAGACTGATATGCACTCGTTACTACCCAAATCGTTGTAGTCTCATTAAGTACGACCTTTATAAAGTTTCACGGGCGCGGGTGATAATTCAAAAATAATAATAAAATGTGCAGAAAAAAAGGTGCGTACTATCTTGCGTAGATAAATGCGTAACTAGTCATAATAATTTTTGGTTTCACTCTTTTGTTAATTAGTCTTAATCAAATATTATCAATAATATATTATGAAGAAAATGTTGACTTTATTGAATAGGCTCCAAAACTTATGGACTGATTTGGTGCAGTATTTTTAAGCTATTTAGAGGAGAGTCTTTCTCAATTTGATCGTACACAGGCTTTTTTTTATTGGAAAGTAGATATACCCAAGGTGGCCCATAATAAGGAAATCAGGGTGTGATGATAGAAAACCCGATAAATCGAGGGGAACTTTAAAAATGTACGACCGGGCGGCTAGTATGGGTTCAAGTGTTTCGTTCTTCTTTAAAATTATAACATTAGAATTTTACGCTCAAAATATGTTTGTTTGCGGACGAAGCGAAAAGGGTACGACAAATGAACCCTTCTGGGAGACATGGTGTAATCAACATGTCGATAAAATAGTTTTGAAAACGTTAGGGTATGATAGTCGATTGACTATCTGTGAGGGGTCGGGGTTGAACTGTGTTCGTTGTTCGGCAGCAAAGCTGTTTTTCTAATTTCAGACTGCCTTCGTATGGTGAAACACACATTTAAATCGACAATAACTAATTATAAGGTACAGGAACACGTATCGCACGTAGGGAAATGTTTTCACCGTGCGGATGGGACGGAATTGAAGAATTTCTCCACCTATATTTTTGTGTTTCATTATCAGTTGCGGAATTTAACGAGCAAGGCGTTCCAAGAAAGAAGTCACAAGACTATTAATTATTTTATTTAGCTTCTGTTTTTGATGCGCGTACCGTCCTCCTGTGTGTATGATTGGAGATAAATGACAAGAGGAAAATCTCAACTAACACTTACCTAGTGTCGGGTTATGGGTGCACACATCCACTCTCGAAGACGAATTACGTCTAGGGGTTGGGATTACGCCCATTTACTAGTACAGTAATAATATGTGATGCGATAAACTTTGAAATAACATTTTCGGCTTTAATAATGGCGGAAAAGCTAGTTTCTGTAGACTTTTGTATACGACACGTTTATTGGTGAGGGGATTTATGTTTCACTTAACTGTATGCAGTGTGCACTGGCTTTTATGACAAGGTAGGCAGTAATCACCAAGGATTGACACCTATGTATATGTACCTATGTATGTAAGTTATCTACTTGTCTTTACGAAACATAGGCTACGTATCTACTCACCCACAAAACATAGGAACTTCGTTAGCCTGTCGTGAGTACAACAAAAAAATATCTAGCAATAACTCTATTATTAGGTCGGGTAGCCAAAATACTATGGTAGGCAGAGTCTTTTTTATTGCCAGATGTACGGTTTAGTATAGACGCTGTGTGGCTAAATTTAAGAACGATTTACGACGAGTATTCCAATCTAGTGAATTCGCGCATTCATATTTTTCACGTTAACTTTGTAATGGTATGTTTCATCTTCCACAAAATTGTATGTTTCTTATACCGCAGAGACGCAGAATATGTCATCACATAGTAGCTAATGGTCACGCACCACTGGCGTGCGCCCGTCTTAGATAAAAGGCTATTACCCCGGCCAAGGAATGAAATCATACCACGATAACTGCTAAGAGTTATCTGGAAATTCGGGATGATGGGTCATAGATGTAATTTTTTTTTTTTGTTAGACCTACTTACTTTTTTTGTTACCTATGGTTTGGAGTTTTAAAATTAGTTCATAAAGTTTTGGTTATCTGTGTTTAATTGTCAGTGCACGGGTACCTAGATGTATGGTTAGGTGTATAAATAATTATATCTCCAAGGAATATGGGTAGATGGATATGTTTTGTGTATGAAACAGATTATTCTGGAGTACCATACAGGGCATAGCACACAGTCTGAAAAGCACTTCTTGGCTTCGTGGATGAGTTGGGGTGGTTATAGTAGCGCTACCTCCTGACACGCAAAGTAGGCACGCCGGTTGTCAAGTTGCGGAAAATGTCCAGAAAAACTAACTTACGAATCGTATTCGATGTTTTCATTGAATTTTTGCGAATTCGATTCATTAGGAAAACATTATTTTCCATTAAAAATAACAAAAAGAGTCCCATAAAAATAAAATCAATTCATATGTACCGAATGATTAAGGCGCATTTCTAATTTTATTGACATCTGTCATTAGAGCAAGACAAAGCATAACACTTACCTGACTAATGCTTGCTTTACATTTCAGAATACGGACCTTAGACTTAACCTAGACTGCATTATCTAAATAAATTGACTTCTCAACTTCTTATAGTAGGTAATAGTTTTATTTACAACAAAACCGAATGACGTCATGCTGCAGGTCAAAAAAGACCACACACCTATCTTTGTAGTTCTACATTTCTAGAGGCGTATCTTAACATTCTTGGAGCTTGAACTTGAAACATTTAAGGTAGATAACTACGGAATGTAGATATGTTAAAACAACAACCCGGTGTTTTTATACAACGTGGACTGTAACGGCGATAGGCTCACCCCCTATCGCGTTGCACTGAATACGCTTGGTGAAACGTGGCTATTTGCTCGGCAAATTCCTTTGCCTGCCTTGATTTCGGAATAAAAGCTGTGCTTTTAATTTACTGGCAAATTTTGGGGATCTAGATTAGGATTTAATTGAAATAGTTGTGTCGATGACGAAAAATGAGTTTCAACCGGCCAAACCATTCCATACAAAATGGAAAATTTTTGCTTCGATGGCTGACATTTTGTATGGAGATGAAAATTTTATTTCATTTTATCGCAGTTTTGCCGTAGCGTATAAGTTCATATTGACGAGCGCAACAACCTTTCTAAAACCATTGCTCGGGGTCCTTTTACACGCAGTATATTGTGATTGTACAAGTTTTTTAGCAGGCTTAGCTTTTTTATTCAAATTAGTGCGACATTAGTACAGTACTATACAATTAGTTTAACGGTACAATATCGACTGTAGATGTAGTTACTTCCGATAAAAAAAATAAAAGAGGAAATTTCAACCAGGCATCGACCAAAAATATTTGGTGTATTGGGTACCATAGACGAACGGACAGGAAGCGGAGTCTTAGTAATAACGACATGTTTTACCCCTGGGTACGGAACCCTAACGATAACTGCCAAGGATTTTTTATACTACTTTTTTAACGAGCGGGTAAATTACTGAGGTATGTAGGTACGATCCAGGGACACGTCACGTCCGAGAGTGTGCAGCTTGTTTGTTAACGCGCTGCCATGGTTTATCTGCCAGGTCAACTACTATAAAACTCTACTTAATTAAATAGAGAAGAACAACAACATTCCGATACGTAAGTTTGATAGTTGCAAGCTTACTTAGTTACATTTCTTTAGATGCGTACTACGGTCGGCTAAAGGGCGAATTCGTGAACAATAAATGATCGAATGACTAATGACTGGATTATTGTGTACACATTGCAAATGTCAATATGAATAAGTCTAAGTATTTTTTTAAATGGCAATCTATTAGCTTGTGCCAATAATTTTTGTCAGTGTCGAGTGTGGATAAGCAACGTGGTAAAAATAATCGTCAAAGTCGTGTCAAAGTCTCATTGAAACGTGAGGGTGGACCATCACATTTCAATGCTGCGTGGAATAACACATTGATCAAATAGGAGTCCTCTCCTTTACTTCTCACTCTCACTACATTATTTTTTATCACCAGCACATTATTACTTTAAATCCACCACATTAACACAATACTTGCAGCGAAAAATTAATTTTGAAAATGAGAAATAAAGAACGCCGTTTGCATCTCATCGCTTCCCGTCACAAAGTCCAATATGACTAACTTTAAAGAAAAATTCACTGAATACAACCAGTGAAATAATAAGACTTCAACGCTTTTCTCTCTTCTTCTGTTCGATTACATTGTCGAAGAGTCAAATTAAAATAGGACCAAACGGGAAGCACTAGGTTAAAAACAAAAAAATAATTATAAAAATCGGTTCAATATGAACAAGCGTTTGACCACCATCCTGCCTGATGTTAAGCAGCGATGTGGTATACGATGGAGCACACTTGTTCATTAGGTACCTACTCACTCGAGACTTGAAGACCTTCAGACTGTCAAAAGTTTTGCCGTAGTATAATAGCGGTATATAATAAAATACTGTCGAATTGAGAACCTCCTTATTTTTTTTTGAAGTTTGCTAAAAATGTCACCTAATTCGATACAAAAATGAAGTTGTTTTTCGTTCCTTCGAATAAATAATGAAAGATGTCGAATGAAAAATAATCATCTTTGCACTAATCCTTTTCAACATATCTTTTGTACAATTCATGTTCAGATAGCTCATTCGGAATGAAATAGGCTGAGTGAAAGATGCGAATGAATGAAAAGTTAACCATCAGTTTCCTCCTTAAGAATGTGGTCTGTCAGTTTTGGTGTCATTTTTTGCGTCGCTGAAACATCAATAAGGTAGAGTTGATATACCTATTGTTGTGATATGTAAAAAATGTACCTCAATTTCTAATTACATTTATATAAGTTTCAATGGTAGGGTGGTAAAATAGAATCTTGGCCGACTGTACTGAATGCAGTTTGGATGTAAAATTTGTATCTTGGTTGTTTTGTGATAGAACACTGTGGGTACTTCGGGTAGACGAATTACCTGCCCATCTAAATCTGCGTGTAATAAAATGAACCTACTACATCCACAGCCTAATAAACATAGTACATACATGAGCCTCGCAATGACATCTTTTTACAAGAATTCGACAGAAGAAAATGAAAAATGTTTACTGCGAATATTTCAATTAAGTACTTAACACATTGGCGGACAGTAAGATAGACACCATAGATATTTTATTGTTATAACGCCTATAGGCGTTTACTGTCCGGGAAAGTGTTAATCTGGTACTAGGTAGGTACAGGGAAGCCTACACTTATAGATATTTATGTCACTTGGAGAAAACATAATTTATATACCTACTGTAGATGGAATATTTTACTGCGAGAAGGTTTAATTTTGTTATTAGATTCAATGTTAATTCATATTTTTTAACACAATCGACTGGAATCAAACCTCTAAACATATGAACAACTTTTCAAACTAGCTGACCTGGCAACGAACGTCATTCTGCCAATATACATTATTAACAGTGTTTCTTTGCCACTAAATGCGTGTATTATACATAAATCTTCCTCAAGGCCACTCTAACTATTAAAGAAAACCGCATCAAAATCCGTTGGGTGGATTTAAATATATAATTTAAATATCATACAAGGGGCCAGACAGCGGGAGGCGACTTCGTTTTATACTATGTATTGATGATGTTACTTGAACTTATTTTGGGATTATTTTTATATCTTTTATAGACTAGCCGTGCGCTGTTATTATTATACAAATCTTTTCTCTTCTAATTTTAGTACAGAACAGACTTTGAAGTAATTCGCCGGGTGCATTCGTCCTTTTAAAGTATTTATAATATTTGAACTTGTTTCTTTATAATTATTTATAATAAACTATATTTATAAAAGTTTATAAAAGTCATAATCGTTTGTACTCGATACAAAAACTTATCACTGCCAATATTTAATTATCGTTAGCAGTTAGAGTAAACTAATTTTACTGTCCATTGAGTAATTTATATGAACCTATGGTATTTTCGAATTAGGTAATTAGAGGGTTAAACCAATACAAACAATAAACAACTCTTATATCGATTTTGCGAACTGAATTCGGAGCGTTATATAAAAAGGTCGTGTAGCTTTCATCAAATAATATAAATATCTATATAAAAACAATCTGAATTACAGCCAAGTCAGTTTAAAAAAAAAAGGGGGAAAGAAACTGTCAACCCTTGACGAAAGTTCAATACCCAACCTGAAAAATCTCCAATAAAATAAGGGAAACTACACTATTTAGATTGCATACACATTATAATTAACTAATTACACTTCCGTCCAAAACGTAAACTTTCACTAATTCATTTCTTAATCGAACGTAATTACCTTGAAAATAAACATTAGAAAAGTTTACACTGGTGTTATTGTACGATCACTCGCGGTATTTCGTTGGTCTGTGCGCTGGTTGCGTTCTGGGTGATAGTTTTCTTGCGCGAGACTGAGGTAGCTGGAGGAGGGTGAGAGAGGGATAGTGAGGCCGGGTGGCGGTGGCGGTGACGGCGGCGGCGGCGGCGCGTGTGTCTAGATCAATCTCTTGTCTGCCGGCGGCGCGGTCCGCCACTCCACTCTCGGCGGTCGAGCGATGCGGTTGCTGGGGCTGCTGCTGTGCGCCGCGCTGGCCTCGGTGGCCGGCGGCGCCAGGATCCTCGCTGTGTTCCCGACAAACACGAGGAGCCACTTCGCAATGTACGGGAAACTCGTGCAGGCGCTCGCGCACAAAAACCACCAAATAACACTAGTCACACACTTTCCGATGGTAAGTGATTGTACACGAATGGTTTGACAGTATCCGCCCACGTGGGTGTCATGGTGAAATTTCACGTGGAGTTTGACATTTCTTAAAGTTGGTTGTAATTATTTACAAGTGGTCATGGGTACTCAGGTCGCAGGTCACAATGCCGTCGCAGTTGCCTACTGTAATGGTAGGCTGAGGGAGTTGTGTGCATCGGTGTTATATAAAATGTATGTATTGAGCTTGCAATATGCTTAGCAAGTGGCTCTGCCTATCCCGCTTTGGGATTAAAATGTGTGAAGTGTATATTTATTTGTTTATTTATTATGTATGTGTTTGAATATAAGTATGTATGTGAATGATTTGATACCCATAATGCGGGTAGTGGTGTGTGAAATGTTATTGTTATTTGAAAATTGTTTATATTTTTTCTGGAATAGTGTTGTTCATAGGTGTAGGTTGCGTGCCATAAATTTAGGATCCTATCAAATTACAGTATAATCAAAGTTTGAAACGGGTATTATAGCACGAAGTTTAACCAAAGCATTCGGCTTACCTTCGTTTTAATATCATGTCAGTGCGCGTTTCCTTAAAAAATGATGTACAGTATATTCGTAGAAAAAAAATTACTTTTACTTAAACATGGACGGTGCCGCCCCATCTCCTATGTGGTATTTTAAAACCCTTAACCACCTTTGGTTTTTTCCTTAAACATAACTGTAACTACATTCACATTCAGTCAAATTCGGAATTTAGTAAATAATTAACAGTAATGATGACGGATGATCTATTTATTTAAATCACCCAATTCTAATAAAAACTTTTGTAAAAAAGAAATTGAATTACACATACAGTAACGAACGTACATGCAATGGGCATACATTTGCACTCAGTGGGCCGTGAAAATAAGAAATGTAAAAAAAAGAAAACATGACTAGACTAGACCAGACCAGACCAGAATTCTTTTTTCTTAGTAGTCCGAGATCTGTACCTAAGTTTTTTTTTAAACTGAGGACGCCTAAGCGGACCTTTCGTCAGGGTCGTCGTTATCTGCCGTATACCACGTAACGGTTTAGCGATAGCTGCCCAAAGTACTGGCGGTCGACAACCCTAAACACTGGCAATGACAACCGGTCATTGGTACGTACGGGGTCACGTCTTGTTTTCGCGGCTTTTTTTTTGTTCTCAACCGATACCTGATACGTACTGATCTATAGGTGACAATGTCAAAAAAGTTCGTGTGCGATATCGAAATATAAGTAGAAAGACAATCTGGAATGTTTTACGTCGATACATTACATAAGTACAGAATGTAATTTCCAATTAGAAGCATATCCTGTGAACGAACAGTATCAGTAATAGTGATCTAGTACACGGTAGTCTTGCAACCTTATGACCGAGCGCGTCTACCGCGTTTCACTTCGGTTATCGGCTTATCGGGGACGACGCGTGCGGTCCGCCGCTGCCGGCCCGAGAGCCCGCACGCCCGCACCAATCTATACTTTATACTACCAACCATAGTCAATCTAGACTAGTAAGCTGCTGTAGCCTAGTTGTTAGGTGCCTTCATGGTGGCTGGACTTAGAATGACAAGTTGTGGGTGGATGGGGCGCGGGGGGCGTGTACCAATGTTGCCTTTTTAGATTTCATGTACCGTAAGATCTTACGTATTTTGATGAAGGTAAACATGGTGAGGAAACGTATCGCGAACCATGAGATGCTATATCATGTTGAGTTGAATACCTACGTCGTCTAGCAAGTTCTTCGGCCTACCCTGTTTTGCATTGCACCTATTTTACCAACAATAACAAACTCATTTTCCCCTTCAGAAAAACCCACCGTCAAACATAGAAGAGATCAGCCTATCAGGTACTATACACGAGCTGGCAAACAATCTGACGCGACAGGAGCGCACACTGAAGCCGGCATTCGTGAGAAACCTGGAGCAGATAATGAAGGAGTGCGTGCAAGCTTGCGACGTCGTCACACAGAACCCAGCTATGAAGGCACTCCTCAATTCCACCGTCACCTACGACTTAGTTATTGTTGAGGTTTTCGGAACTGAATGTTTCCTGCCACTGGGCCAGAGGTTCCGAGCCCCTGTGGTTGGATTCCTTTCCAGTGTGCCCCTACCGTGGGTCAATGATCAGCTGGGCAACCCAGACGCGCCGGCCTATGTGCCCAGCTATATGCTCGGCTACGGCCAGACAATGAACCTTTGGCAGCGATTCGCGAACACCGTGTCGATATTATGGGCGAAGATCCTCTACAAATACAACTCTCAGGTGCCGTCACAGGTAATAATGCAAACCTTTTGCTTTATTTGCTGATTACAAAGACTATTGAAAACGATTTGAGGATTGCAAAAGAATTTATGTAGATACCCACCACGTCGAACGTTAATTAACTAAATTCATCATCTCTGCATACCTTTTTGGGCAATAGGCGTGATTTTATAGCAGTGGATATCTTGATAAGGAGTTCCTGAACATTTTTATGTCTTGTTTTAAGGCGATAGCAGACCGTGCATTCGGCAAGGGAGTTTCACTAGAGGAATTGGCTACAAACTACAGCTTGGTGCTGTCAAATAGTCACTTCAGCATCAACGAGGTGCGCCCACTGGTGCCGGCGCTGGTCGAGGTTGGAGGTCTACATCTTGACGATACACAAGTCCTGCCTAAGGTATGTTGTCATAGGTAAAATATCTGGATTATTTTTTTCTATCTAGCCTAGTCCTAGACTCCCTTTTTTCTTGACTATCGGGAAATGCTCATTACCTATGGTTACGGGGAAGCGTTCTACGAACTACAACCGTAGCTTTCGCTCGTATTGAGCAGATCCTGCGTATCCCAGAGGATATGTTTCAGGCCCTGCCCAACGAGTTTCAGGGACCCAAGTTCAGGTGTTTTTTTTTATATAAGTTTGGTTATGTTTGACCCAACCATAATGAAATGTGGGTAGTTATCAATGACGGCAGCTACCTCTGCGTAGCCCATAATGGAATGACGGGCATGACGCATATATGTGTTTACATTTTTAGTCGCATAGGAACATTGATATCACGTATGTACAATCGTATATATTTTTTATTACCAACAAGTATAAAGTCCTCCCATTTCTATTAAACATTGCAATATCAATACGAGCCAGGTCGTCTACACAAGCTCTTCAGTTCTTAGTACGATTTATACACCTGATAGCATAGTGTGAGGGCATCGCATGAAATAAGCTTCAAGATAAGTACTATCACCATTCATAAGTACAATTAATGGCTGGCTTTACAACAAAATCCAATGTACACTGATCTTTTACTATTGTGGCAATATTTGAAGTATTAGCTATTGTATTACTTTGTCGTGTCGCCGCTGCAGACTCGTGCTGATTGTTCAAAAGTGCTATTGCAGTTAGTACATATTGTTATTCATTGGGTCACAAGCTGGTTGGCTGATATGATAACGTGATTGCCCTCAATCGTCTTTATTATAAATCAACACTACATTATTATTGTCTTATTAATTACGAATAATCGACTGTATGCGAATGTAACTGTTTGTTTGTTCCTTCCTGGCCATAGTTGAGAGAAATACAAGATATCTAATAGACATCGATTACAGTGTTGAGGTAGCATAGAAACGCGATCATTCATGATAGTAAAGTTACACAAGTAAATAGGAAGAGGATCATACTTTGCCCTACTTCGAAGCTATATATAATTAGTAGCTGGCTTCGGTAATGACAGTTTTAAAGAAAAAATAACAGACTTCGACCAGTGCTAGTCGCCTGCACCTATGATATTTTTAAAAGTTTCCCTCGGTTTTCTAGTCTACAATCACCAAACCCTGACTTCCTTTTCAGGAGACCACCATTAAAATATTTTCTTTCAAAGAAAAAAAAAGAATCATCAAAACCAGTTTATATACACGGAATTCTTATTCTAATTGAGAGACTTTTTATCAAGTCACTTAAAACCCCATTACGAAGCTAGCGAACTACGAAATCAGTGTATTCTTTTCCGTGCCGTAGTCACGAACCAAAACCGATTTCGAAATGGGACTCATGGAGAAGACCCTGGGCTCTCCAGTGCAGGATAGTCTAGGAAGAAGTTATGCCTGTAGGGGAATTGGAAGGGATCCTTTGGGGATGGGATTTGACTTACAATTTGTTTATTAATTCGAAGAACAAATTGACAGATCGATCTGTTACTTTGTGAAATAATGTTGCCGGATTTTAAACGATAAAGATGAGGGTTATACGGGAAGCGATGAGATGTAAATGACTTCTTTATTTCTCATTATCAAAATAAAATTTTCGCTACAATTATTGTGTTAATATGGTGGAATTAGTGTAACAATGTGCTGGTGATGAAAAATAATGTAGAGTGAGTGAGAAGTAAAGGAGAGGACTCCTATTTGATAAATTTGTTATTCCCGTGTAATTTTCCACGCAGCAGCATTGAAATGTGATGGTCCACCCTCACGTTTTAATGAGTTTTTGACACGACTTTATCGATAGACTATGACAATGACACCAACTTGAACACGAAGAGTTATTACTTTGTTTGCGGCAAAATTGTCGGCTTTAAAGCTGAACATACGAGCCAAGTATATAAAAAATAATGTATATTCCTCATACATAACTTTTTAAACTACTTTTTGCTATAATTCCTTAATTTAAATTTCGAATTGTTGAATCTGTTACGAGTGAAGTATGTATGTAATAGGAATATTGCTAAGACCTATCTTTAAATAAAAATATTTTAAATGTATTGGGTAATATTCTGTTGATGTACAACCAACAGAAATTAAAAAAAATCTCCTACACAGATAATGTATTTTTCGTAAAATAAATCTGTACATGATACGAAGTGTGCCGGAGCGGTTTTACATACATACTTTGATATATAGAGCTTTTTATCTTTAGTTTCGACAAAAAGCTTGTTTTAATGGCAATAAATAGCTTGTGATCCTGTTCTTGTGGTATTTCCCATTGGCTTTTAGCCGTATATAGACTCTCGAGCGTTAGGCAGCCACACAAAGTGTGAAATCGTTCGTCGAATTAGTGAACAGACGATAGGCAACTAGCATTTTTTTTGCTGACAAACTACTGCATTACAATTAGAGTTTTTAAGAGTGTTGTTATCAAACGTCTAGGTCTACCGTTAAAACATTTACAGTTTCATACTTTTTATTTGATCTCGATTTTAACAAATTTTATTACAAATTGAATCTTTTATATTTTGATGACCAAAATAGCAGAATAACTCGTTTGACGGCAACCATTCTTATGAATTCATGAATACGTAATATCTAATATATTTTTATAAAATGGTAAGTATATTTTTACCTTTTTTTTCGACTAAAATAGTACGAACAACTTGTTCAGGTACTTTCGCATCTAGAGATAAGGCACATTTCCCTATTTTTAGAAAGTTAATCAACGATGCAAACTAATTCAAAAACAATTTTACCACACGTGATTTGACCGTTTTAAGTACAGTTTGTTAGCAATTAAATACCTAGTATACAGGGTGATCCGGAAATACCCTTTAGCTTAAGCAAAAGTCTACGGTTTCTGTAGACACTACAGTCAAATACATCAGGTATTTATCGTATATAATGCGTGTAAAAGGACCTCGAGCAACGGTCTTAGAAACGTTGTTAGGCTCGTCAACGTGAACAATTTATATTATGGCGACAAAGCGGGCAAACAAATACAATCTCCAGACAAACGGACAAATTTGCCTCGAGAGATGACATTTTGTATGGGAATGGAATTTTTTTTCATTTCCCCATATTGTCGCCACAGTAAAAGTTGTTTATATTAACCAGCTCAACTACGCTTCTAAAACCATTGTTCGGGGTCTTTGTACACGCAGTATACTTGTAAAAGGACCTGTTTAAAAGGATAGACACGAAACTACCGGAGGTGTTCTTGTTGTTCTAACTCCTACAGGACAGTAGCTAGTAATTGTGTTGTTTGTAGTAAAGCAAAGGTGCTAATCTAATCAAAACATAACATATTACGAGACATTCTGCTCTGACAGTCACCATGTTGTAAACAGAGTCTGCTCATAACTAATAATTTCTATGAAATGAACCTATAGAATGTTCACGATAAAATACCTACAATTCCGATAAATCAGCTGTGGTTGCTATCTACCACTGTACACTATCGTATTTGACATTATCGCAGGCAATCCAACAATCGTATGACCCCCGCGGGGTCTAGCCCTCCGACTCCCGATACGCCGGGGACCCTTTGTCGTGTGCAGTGTAAACACAATGACCCACTTCGGGCAGACGTCAGGGCTCCGCTTCATTTATTGCACATAGTGCAAGTGCAATTTGTGCAGACATGAAAATGTACAAAATTCTGATAATATGAGATGAAGAAAAGGATTATTCGTTTTATATTATTTGTTATGTATACTTCATACTATGCTTCACGCACGGTACTTATTGAACTGTACTTTCCCAAAGAAAAAAATACGAATTTTCATACTTGTTTCGGTGGAGGCTTTGTGGAAGTCGACATTATAGTTTTATTACCGACTAGTGTACTCCCCGCGATTTTATTAGCGCATTTTTAGAACCGCAACTCCAACATTAACGGTTTTCTCAAATATACTTCTATTCCCCCTGTTTACCCCCTTAGGGATGAATTTTGAAAAAACTTTTTATTTTTACTTTTTTTTCCCCATGATGTATGCCACATAATTTAGGAACACTAGTATTTTATTCAGACAAAAAACATGATGAGGATTAAACTCAGAAATAGGTTTCCATACAACGAGTCCTCCCAACACTTTGTTCAGATCTATTTTTTTTCTATTTCCAGGAGTTGAAAATCTTCTTGGACGCGTCAACGCAGGGCGTGATATACTGGAGTTTCGGCAGCATGTCGCGAATAGAGACTATACCGAGCGATCGGCTCGCGAGCATGTTCGCCGTGCTCGCCGAGGTGCCTCACAATGTGCTGGTGAAGATGAACCGAGCTTTCCTGCCACCAAATATCACTGTACCCGACAACGTTTACACCATGAACTGGATACCGCAGTATAAGACTTTATGTGAGTACTTGTTACAGGATTGCCAGACAGTACGCGCCATCTGGTTTCAATTAATGGCACATTTTTTCTAAGAGAATATTTTTAATAACTAACTAACCTACTAAGGTTTGAAATATGAAAGGAATAATTTGACCAAATCTGTCTATCCTAGCCCTAGCCCATTAGAAAGTGATGCGTATACAACAAAAAACTATGCTGTCGTCAGTTCTATGACAGTTCAGTATAGAGAAGACTATGCTGATTCCGCGAACTTAAATTTTTCTTAGCTATTAGTCATAGAAAAAAAAAACTAAAAAAAATTGTTTTATGCCAGGTTTTTATGTTTAATTCCTATTACCCTATCCTAAGTTTAATTCATGGACAAAGGCGGTACGACCGGAAACCTGGGCTGAACCTTCGGGAATCGAATGTAGTTGTCTCTATGTGATGGGGTTCATAGATACTCGGACATCAGAAATTTAATATTATCAGTCCCGGAACGCTCTCGGACAGGTTTATGTGCCATCACTTTTAATCACGTATTTTAGCCCACAAAAACCAACATCCATATAAATAAAATTCAAGATCCTGACGGTTTTATTTATCACTGACTCATCAACGGACAGACTTTGACGGTAAAAAACTGAAACTTTGCACAGGGCCACTTTTTATTATGTATACTGCAGTGGCGTACACACCATATAGCCAAAAAGACACTGCCTACCTTAGTATTTTGGCTTCCCGTCCTAATAATAGAGTTATTATTGCTATGAAGAGATGTATGAATGACACGTCTAGGAGACAGGCGTGAAGTGTACGTATGTATCTTTATTTTTGTTGTACTCACGACATAGGCTAACGAAGGTCCTGTGTTTTGTGGGTGAGTAGACAGGTAGGTACCTACGTTTCGTAAAGACCAGTTCCCTTTACATAGGTGTCAATCCGTGAGGATTACTGCCTACCTTGCTGTAAAAGCCATTGCACACCGCTGGTATACTGTATGTGAGATAAGAAAGGATTGTTCAAAATGTATTCCCTAAGGGTTACCCCCTGAACGGGGTGTGGAAGTTTATACTTACATATCAATAGCAAGGAAACAACGGTCAGCTAGTAACATATAAGACCCAACACAACAGTATGTGGTATGTCTATCACCTGTCATGCGTGTGTGTACACATGAATGGAATTTAGTTTAACACGAGTCCATTGCTCCTTACAGGCCACGAGAACGTGAAGCTGTTTATATCGCACGGCGGTCTACTGGGCACACAGGAGGCGGTCGCGTGCGGCGTACCGATGCTCACAGTGCCGCTGTACGCCGACCAGGCGCTCAACGCTCGAGCTATGAGCGTGAGAGGAGTGGCGCGTACCCTACCTCTGCCGAGTGTCACCGCTGACACCTGGCGGGAATGCCTCACTGATCTACTTACTAATAATAGGTGAGAGTTTTGTACGATTGCCATTTTGTTCTTAAGTATAATGTGTGTAAATGGACCTAGAGTATTGGTCTTAAAAACGTTATTGGACGAGTCCAAATGAACAGCGTTTGCTGGAAAACTAATAAAGAATCCCACTTTTGGTGATTACATGGGAATTTTACATGGGGATTACATCTGTCAGCAAAACGTCAAAGACAATTCCCCATTCTGTAATATCGTGAGGCCGACAGAATGTTAAGTCAATATTCGATAGATTTTGATTAAGTGAATACCCTACTTATCTGGTTAGCCTTTAGCCCAATATTTACTATGGAACCACTAATATCTCTTGCTATTTCGCTGTATTTTAGAAGAAATATGATGCTGCTATATTGTATAATTATTTCCCACCACCACAACATTTAACTTTTCTCCAAAAGAATAAATACGTTCTTCGACTCAGACTTTATGTATTTCTCTTACTAATATAATATGTATCTTGTTTCAGATATAAAACAAACTCAGAGAAACTAAGGGACGTGTTCCTAGACCGGCCCGTACCGCCGCTAGACATGGGCGTCTATTGGATAGAGTACGTCCTAAGGCACAAAGGAGCCCCGCACCTGCGGAGTCCGGCCCTAGACCTTCCACTCTACCAGTACTTACTTTTAGACGTTGTTGCTATCAGCATAGCAGCCACGATACTCATTATGTTCATTCTACACATCATATTTAGATCCCTCTGCACACGTTGCATAAAATGGTGGCCACACGAGAAGCTCATGTTCGAAAAAGGCTTATTTAGGAGAAATAGTTTAATTTATTGTTTACTTTGGAAATACAAAGTGAAAACTAACTGACCAGTGTTCATAAACTAGTATAGTAAGTGTAAATATGTTTGTGTAAGATATTTATGTGATTTAATATGATTATTTCTATATTATTGTGTTTTATTGTCGGTTGTTTATGTTGTCTTGAAACAGACGATGTACCTGAGTGTGTAATGATATTACTTATGCTGTAACACCCTGTTAATTACACCTGAACACATTAAACACTGCATTTTATAAAAATAATAAAATGTTAAAATTTTGTGTTAGTTTTCATTACTACTATTTTCAATCGTTTATTAGTTTTCTAAAACTTAGCCAAAACTATTTAAATCTTATATACAAAAATGTATAGCTGTTCGCTAAAACTCGAGAACGGCTAGATCGATTTAGCTGATTTTGGTGTTGAATTATTCGCGGATATCCAGGGAAGGTTTAAAAGGTGTATCCAATAAACGAGGTACAAAGGCGACTTCCTATGGCAAAACAAAAGTTTGCCGGGACAGCTAGTTTAGATACAAAAATCCCGAATCGCTAATTTTCATTAATAAATAAATACAACGTTAAGTCAAAAACGTTGGCGAAAGTCTGTCACTACTTGACTGAACCACTGAACACCACTGAACAACTTCACCCAATGAAACCCATATTAAAACAAAAAAAAATATTCACCTCTACATACACACTAACCGATCAGTTGATTGCCACTTTATATAGAGGTGAAATTTTTTTTTGTTCTTGACATAGGGTTCTTTGAGGAATTCAGGGACAAGCCCACCATCACCCTAGCCCAACCTGCCTCTCGGCGTACGGGCCATTCTCTGGAGATATGCGCGTCTACTTGCTTTTGCCTCCTCTCAACATACACATTTTCTGGACTCTATCTATACAAATTATCATTGTCCATCCCTGTTTTCGTGCCAACTTTCCCCCTACTGGGGCGACGACCACATTACGGAGACTTGAGGAATGTTGTTTGGTACGATAGCCTGAGTGAGTTTCCTGAGTTTTGCTAACAATTTAACCTAGTATAATATTTAGGTATTTATCCATGCTGCCTAACCTAGCATCCCAACCAGTTGCACAGAGAGGGATCCACGGTCCGTCATTTATGTGGCTTTAGCTAACTGAGATATGTAATGAGAGATGTCCTTTTTAATAAAGAAACAATACTTACTCTAAGATAAGTATAATATGTAAAGAATGTACACTGGTTGCTAGGGTCCTAAATCTCTGGTAGTTGCATCACTCTGACTTTGAGCATTGCTGATTTTCTTACTTACATTTCGCTATTGTCCTTAGTAAAACAGTGATGTACATTGTTTCCCCGCTACAATGCCAAAGCAATGCAACTATAAGTGTGTGACAGACTGGACCTGCAGTCGCAGATATTTCCTAGTAATATGAATGAACTAAGTAACATAAGTTAAAAAAATTAAAAAGTCTACAACTCACCAATACAACACTGGCTCTCCGAAGTCCATATCGAAACGGAAATGTGAGAAACCCAAAGGATTTCCGTCTTTGTCCTTAGCAACCAAGTACCAAGCTGCGTCATCCATCATTTCTTCAGACTTTTTTTCTCTGTTCCAACCCCAAGCGCAGTTCTCATACCTGAAAGTTAATAAGGGAATCTACAGTGACTAGTAAATATTTTTATTAATACATAAGTCAGATGTACATATACTTGGGTAGACTGGAACAATTCTGCAGGTTTTTGCTTGTACACAGGGAGTAATAATAACTTAAAGAAGACCAACTTCAACCAGTAAAATTTGACATTTATGTGGTTTTCTCATGGATGCCAATGATGGAAGTTGTTGTATGAAGCAAATAAACATAAATAAGCATATATTACATAAGGTTGAATTGTTTATTTAATTTATTAAGAATTGAGAATGACTCCTTTTTTTAAGTTGCTTAAAAAAAATCTAAATGTGGATGTGGCAAGTGTCAACACTAGCAGGTGGAGATTCCTTGTCTCTGTTTGGGAGACAAGTGCAAAGGTTCCTCACAATGTTTACCTTCACTGTAAGTGCAGTGGCCTTTATATTTATCAGTGGTGATGTTATTCTGCCACAGTATAGGCATTAAATTCAGCATCTTGTACAATGCAAATCCTTAGATAATTTAGGTCCATCCATGAATCCATCTAGCACAAATTTGGACTTCTGCTTATAGTTGGTTGGATAGAATAGCCAAATTAATCTGTATCACATAATATCTGTATCAGGGCTTATTCTGTTTCTGCCTGCTGTTCAGGAGAACAGCAGGCAGAAAGAGAATACTAGGAAGTATGCTGATATATTGACACAGGGCCCAAAGTCTAGTTTAAATATTTGATGTTTCTGCTAGATGTATAAAACACCACACCCAACAAAAATAATTATGTAAATAGGTATTTGAAAATAAAAAACAAAAGATACTGTAAATCTAAAATAGGCTTAAAAGTATTGATGACAGGATTTAAAAGGTGTGAAGCAACTTTAACTAAACTTTATGAATCACAAAAAAAAAACCAATATAAATAATGGATATTACTATTACTAGTTACACAAACACTAAGTGGGGAATATGAAAAGAGGGGCAATGACTTAAACCTCAGACCAAAAGCAATTAGACTTGCAATCCTAATGTTTGGATATTTAGAATAAAACAGGACAACAATATAAAAAACATGCAGAAGTGAAAGAGTAAGGGTCAGTATTTTCTGTCCCTTACTACATAGCAGGGTAATATTTGGATCAAGTACATCATTTTCCATATATTTTGCTTGAAAGAGACCGACTTAAGGCCCTACGCGACTTGCTGAGACTACAACTCTACTTTTTTTGTACAGCTATGTGTTGTAGTTCTGCCATAGCATCAGAGCAACCATGATGACTCAATTATCCCTTACATACTACAAAATATTACATTAACTATCTACACAATTTAAGTATGCTTGCTCATAGGTTACATGACATGGGATAAGTCAATAGGTTCTTACCTAGTTGGGTTGATATAATTTCCGAAAGAAGAAATTGTATGTACCTATACAGGGATTGTCCCATTTTGTCACATATTTCACATGAGTCTGACTTAGAATATATTAGTAGTTAAGTTTGTCAGAAGGTTAGACAGCTGTGTGTAGAATGTCTCGCTATTAGGTAATTAATGTATTTTACTTACAATGTCTTCATGTTCCTTTCAGTAATGTCTATAGCCCAATCCAGAACCTTCTTATCAAGGTCTGTGACTCGTTGGATGTACATTTCCACTTCAAGACTGTCGTTTCTGTAAACCAATAGCTCTCGACAAAGGGAAGCAATATCCTGCAACTTGTTAGCCGATGTTACGAAGGACATAGCATCGGCTATTCGACGCTGCTCTATTTTACGGGCTTGCCTCTTTTCTTTGTTTTTATTTGAGGATGTTGTAGTGGTTTTTTTCTGTAAAAACAACACTTTAAAATATCTATTTCGAATGATACAAGACTATTTTTAATAAAGTTGAAATAAAAGACTCTGAATGAACATACTCCCATATTGCCACAAAGTTCTTATTATGCACAGTTAAATTTCACGACAGCAATCACCAAAAATCCCTGTAATTAGAAGAAAATGTAAATAAATCACGATATTTTGTGCATTTACAGCAGAATTAGGCGGTAAAATTGCGTTGCGTTTGAATCAATCAATTCTCAATGTCAGTACCATCAATCAAAACCTTTAAGGGGGTTCCTTAAATTTGAAGACGGGCAATTTTAAATTTTGTTTAGCTGTCCAAAGTTGTTCGTGAAATACCAGGTGGTTATAAATATTTCATTTTACTTATTTATTTACCCAAACAATTAAATATCTGTATAGACATTATCATATTACGATATAAATGTAAGCCTAGGTTTGAACATATTAGTGTGTTATGAACCTAGAGTTGGCGTTTTCTTTTCTTCTACATACTCCGGGTAGGACCCCGAAGGAGGTCACTGGTTGGGCTGTACCTAAGGTAGGTAAGATACCTATATTCTCATTTTAAGCGACTACAAAAAAGGAGTATTTCTCAATTCGACCAATTCCTATACATATATGCTTTTTTATGTTTGTCGTTTATGAACTAATTTTTATGATTTTTTTTGTTGGAAAGGAGATATGTATTTCCAAGGTGATCCCTTAATAAGGAAATAAACATTTGATGATGATGAGGGGAACTTTAAAATATAAACATATGGGAGTGTGGCTAGTAACTTTTTTTTAGTGACTGGGTTATGTCGGACTCCGACACCGACTAAAACACCACACCGGTGGCCATCGGCGGTGCATGACGGGTGATTCTGGGATCTCCAAAGAACGCACCGGTGTCACCCTCGCAACTGCGTCCTGAGACGCGCGGGGGACTGTTTTAGTCCTCCCTCTTTTGCACTTTGCGGAGCTGGGGGACAGCAGGCGACCACACCTCTCTACCGCCTCTTCTCAGGGGTTGTTCTAGGTAGGTCATCTAGGCCATCCAGGGGTATCCACCCAGAATACATCGTTCTGAAGAGAACCCCGTATAACGGACTCTATGGGGCGCGTAACTCGATAAAGCCAAGTGGAACTCACTGGCCGGCCTGAGTGGAGGACCTATCTATGGTAAAGGGCGTCGAAGCGGGGCTCTCCGGAGAACATCCGCGAGGAGAGCCTTTTTATTATTTACGCTCGATTGTCGCCGAGAAGGGAGTGGGTGAGAGGGCCTGGTACCAGGAGCGGAAGACTGGACTTCGGGTTAAATAGGTCGGGGGAATAATCAGATCAGATTTAAAAAAAATAAGTATTGGTGTGTGGTGGTTTTGTCATTAATGTCATTGTCAGAAATGAATTAAATTGGATCCACACGGGAGACTCAAGCACACAACGAAAGACACCCAATCGAAAGTTGTAAGGTAAGTAAAGTAAAATGCAGTCGAATTGAGAAACTTTTCTTTTTTTGAAGTCAGTTAAAAAGCTTTAGGTAGGCAATATGTGATGCAGTGACTGCATACTTTTATAATCCACCTACGTCAGCACAAATAAAATGTACCGTAAGCAGGTATTTTACGGAGAGTTGCAGTCAGTGACGGGTTTTCCCAACTTCCATTCTCCCTTTATATAAATCTCATGAGTCAGTTCAGTGCGCGCGAGCGCCTGTGTTAGTTTATATAAATCGACATGAACCGTGAATGAGATATGTATTTTTATTGTATATATTTTTTTTCTGCGTAAAAACTTGTTTTGTGAGCAATGATGACGACTTATCACTCGCGTATCGCAGCTGTGCGGTTCAGTGTCTACTTAGGTACACCAAAGAGTGGTGGTTTACTAAGTTGTTTTATTTTTTTTAATAACACGGTCTAGTCATTACGCTTTTGGCGCCAATATCATTTTTTTTAATAGTTAACTAAAATGTTTGTTTGTAGTGTGTTTGTCTTTATCGTCGCTGTGTGTGGAGTTTTCGGCAAACCTTCGACTTCTCGGGTTGATAATCCACTTGATGCTATTGGATTTCCGGAACCGGAAGATGACCCCAGGCTTAAAAATAAAGATGTAAGTTTCCTTCACACTATTGACCTTTTTAGGTAAACACGAATATTTGCTTGGTTATGATTAGAGTCAGTGAGGTCTTCTGGAGGGTACACTTATTTAGAAGAATAATTAACACGTGCATTTAAAGCCGTATAAATAAATACCAACTTGTTTCTTTTATGTTGGATAGAGAATTCCAGATTACGTATTACTACACAAAGTTTTACTTCTCTTAACCTAACCATAAGTAAGTACCTATAAAGACCCTTAACCCATGCACTGATTTCATCGTGTTTGTCCTCTAGTAAATATATGTAGAGAGTCAAAAGTAGTACTACTTACTTATGGTATTATGGCACCTACAGATATTATGTATTAATTACCCGCATGTATGCTAGAGTTGTTAGATATCATCACCACTCATTTATTACCACTTCGGCCATCCGACCCTCGCAGCGTAGAACCGAAAGCCGAGATCAAGCAATTTAACTCAACTGAGAAGTTTTCAAGCCATCCAAGGGGCTTTAATTCGGCGTAACCCAGTAGCGTGAACACCATATAGGCAAAAAGACACTGCCTACTTTAGTGTTTTGGTTACCCGACCTAATAATAGAGTTATTGCTAGATCTTTTTTTGTTGTATTCACGACAAAGGTTAACGAAGGCTCTGTGTTTTGCGGGTGCGTACATAGGTACCTATATTTCGTAAAGACAAGCCAGTGCACGCCACTGGCGTAACCACTGCTGTCGAATTAGCCGGGAGAAATTGTTGAATTGCAGCACAGAAACCTTCGAAATCGGAACCCTTTTACTTCCAGTGAAACAGAAATTCTAAGGGTTACCGCGCCCATGGCTGATTCAGCAACTGAGATAATTACATTCGACCTATTGTTAATGCTACGAGTATTCTGCTCCAAAATGTCTCGATAATTTTCTCAGGCATAATTAATTAAGTAGGTCTCCTTAATCCGCTTGGTTTAACCATTCCAAGAAGTACTTAAGTACTTCATAGAATATAGGTACATTCTATGAAAGAATTAAATACCTACCTAAGCCTCCAAGATTAGATAATAAATTCTAAAATTACACAGTTTTCTATCTACATACAGCATATATTATTTTACCTAGATTTAAAAATAAAAGTAAACGTCCCCGGTTGGAATTAATTTCTTTTAGTGTCCAGAAGAACCGGGAAGATACAGAAGAACTTTCGTACACAATAAAGAGTTGAATGTGGTGTTCACCTATAATAGTCGTACATTTTAATTTATGTTTTAACTAGTTGTCTCGGTAAACATTTGTTTGCCATAGGAAGTAACCTTTGTACCCCGTGTATTGGAAGAAACATTTTAAACCTTCCCTGGACTCCCACGTGTAATTCAATACCAAAATTAGCCAAATCGGTCCAGCGGTTCTCGAGTTTTAACGAGACTAGCGAACATCAATTCATTTTTATATAGAGGTATATAGATATCATTATATCTAAGTATATGTAAGCATTAATGTAACCTCTGTTGGTGATCCAAATAAATAAATAAATAACAGTTACAGTGCATGTTAGTTCTATTCTCAAACATATTCTGAGGCACTTAAGTCATAAATTTGACCCCGCACAGAGTTTATCATCGTTAGATAAATAAAATCCAGAAATGTTTATATTTTAGAACGTGACTAGGTGTACGTAGGTAGGTAAGTCATTTATTTAACAGACGATACAATTAATTATAAATAAAAACGTGATTAAAGTAAATATAACCTAAACCGGAAAGCTGTTTACAAATTCGATTCTAATAGTGTGCATACGAAAAACGATTACTTAATGGGTTCTTCCTGATGGTCAAATCTGCACGCTCTGGAATCGCAGCTTCAAACGATTTACATCGCCGTTTTATTATGAACCACAATGAAAGAGAGTAACGAAAACAGCAATGCATAATCCAGTATTGTATACAATTATACCTACCTAGACATTGCATACATGTATCTAAATCGTCCAGACCCCGTACCATGAGACCTTAAAGTAATATTGTTTACGCTGTGTGACGGTGTTCTACCACTCATCTACAGCTATCCCTGTCACACAGCGAGAACAATATTACTATAAGGCTTCATGGTACGGGTCCTGTAGAGCAAGTCTACTACACTCTGGTTCGTTCTGGCATCGTAGCGGCAAATAATTAAAACGTGCAAATTTTAAAAAACCCCCGATTTCAAATGTTTGTGTCGTGCCCTTTCATTAATTTGATACCCCACTTGAACATATTTGTATTGGATCGACTTTTTTCCCCACTCTCAACCCTCATAACTTTTGAACAAAGTATCCAATTTTGATTTTATAAACAGATTCTAAATATTCGTGTCGTGCTCTTTAATTTGAAATCCCACTTGGACATATTTACTCAAGTAAAATTTTTCATCCCCACCTTCAACCCCCATAACTTTTGAGTGGGTGAACCGATTTTCACCAAACATACCTAAGAAATTGAAATCGGTTCATTCGTTCGGGAGCTATGATGCCACAGATAGACAGACACTTCAAACTTATAACACCCCCTTTTTGTGTCGGGGGTTAAAAATGACATGAGCCGGTTGTTAGGCAACGGACACTAATGCCTGTTTTCTGAATCAATGGAATTTCCTCAAGTGTTGGTGTTAAACTTTCAGGGTTACGACCTTTGTCAATATGTTTTAGTGATGTGGTTGCTCTAGTTTAGCTAGAGCTGATTATAGTAAAATACACGTGATCTAATATCACATTTGTGTGTGGACAAAACTGCTATTTTTTTTGCGAGATTATATGTATATATACAGGGGCTAGCCCACCACCACCCTATCTTAGCGAAGCGTCGTCATTCACCGGATACACGCGCGTCTAATTGATTTCCCCTCTAATCTTTTAAACTTTTCTTGACTCCATGAAATTATCACTATGCCTTTATTTTGTTACCGACTCTCCCTCTCCTGAGACATTGACGTCCACATAACAGGGACTACACGTAGGATCGGTCCTCAGTCGTCCCTAGGCTGTATGTCTTAGCCAGTGGAAAACTCCCACAAGCACTCAAAGTGTCCTCAACCGCTGACTTTTGTCGTTCGAAATCGTTTGTGGTATCTGATATGGATGACGTTTTGCCGGTCACCCGGTTGTAAAAGCGCGATGGGGCTATTAAGCTATGAAACTCCGTAGCACACTCTCCAACATGCTCCCGACAGAAGACATATAGCCTAGCAACCTTGCAGCGATCCTCAAGGCTTTGCAGCCGAGCGTCAAACAACTTGGAGACTTATACAGCTTATAGGTGACGATAGCCTCCAAGCACGCCTCTCCATTGCCTCCACAGCCTGAAGTTGGTATTTTGCCGATCCATTCCAGAGGTCCGAACATTATTTTATACGCGATCGAACTTTACCGATCCTACCATTTATATTTTTAGTGCCCTTCTAGAGATGCAGAATCTGTTAAACTAAAATTCTCTAATATCTACAATAAAAATGCATAAGCACTTTATGGATTGGTTTTAATTCAATTAACTATGTAAAAGTTTTTGTAATTTAGCTCTTTCATGAGCGAAGTCACCACGAGAAACCTAAATAGAAGGGAGAGCACTAGGGCTATTTCGTTTAAATGTCAGGGTTTTATGGCTCTGCTACTTACCGTATTTGATATCCACTAGCCTAATGTTGGGTCAGTGTTATGCCTTCCGCATACAGTTAACATTTTTGTAGTTTCTAAGCATCTAAGGCCTTCGGAAACATTGACATTGGTACAATTTCCATATTTGTACCTACAAAATTAAATGCATAGCAGTTCAATTCCGTTTTAATGAGCAATTATCCGCCTTTGTTCAAAGTATAAAGGTTTCGCTCGCTAATTAATACAAAAACAGCGATTATAAAAAAA
>SJJU01007281.1:0-16036 GCA_012932125.1 Conopomorpha cramerella
AGATTTTGGGTGTATCTTTATTTAATAAATTTATTATTATACGGTGTGCACGCCAGTGCCACAGAGCAACATAACGGTAAAACTCTGTACAGAGCATAATACAAAAAGATCTGTAACATATATCCCTATTTAACATCCTGCGCCTTTCATCGCCCCGTGATTAAGAAGGTGTTTCCGACAGTCTCTTTTAGCCGCCGACTTATTAAAAAAACGAGGAGAGACGCTTTTTTTTTAATCCTACCGGAGTCGCCTTAAGGGCACGTCGTCTGTCAGCGCACAGGCCGCGAGGATTATGCCCTGCCGAATGCTCTTCCCCTTAATTGTTGGGCGTGTTCGCGGCAAATGTTACGCTGTTGCATATGATTTAGGGCTCATTATCGAATGGCTTGTTGCATCGATACATTGAAATGTTAGGGCACAGTGTTACCAGTATAATTTAGACTGTGTTAAGTAAGAGAGTTCGTTCATAAACAGATTTGATGTATTGATTTATTTTTCTGTTCGTACTGCGCTGACTATGTGGGGTACGTATTTTGTTTAAAACGTGGAAGTTGTTTAAATATGGTGCGCGTGTTCGTGCATAATCTAGCGCAAACAGAGCTGGTGACATGTGGGCTTGGAAAGGTTTACTTTGATCTCCAAAAAAGGTATTCGAAATCTTCTACAAAAAAAAACCGTATTTTTTCCAATATGGCGTTTAAAATTGACCTCAGGAATTCCGGAGTTATTGAACAATTAATTATCTGTCCTTACGAGCAAAAAATGGAGGATTACGTGCCTACGTGAATTTAAAAACTTTCCACGAAAATTCTAAAAAAAAATGTAACAATTTCATTCTTCCCGAACACAAACTTTTCCCTAACTTTAAAACTTTTTATAATTGAGGATACTGTTTCAAAACACGAAATAAATGAAAGTAGAAAATGATTGATGAATGTGGGAGATAGAGAGACAAATTTAAAAGGAAAGACAATTAGGAGTTTTCTCCAAAAAAAAAACTCCTACAAAAGAGCGAGATAGAAGACGTACGATGATAGAATAAAGTAACTGCATCTCTTTCGTGTCTCACTACCTTTGACAGGTTGATTTTTTTTAGAAAACTCTTCAATAATGACACCTTGTCTCTGCCTACTGGTAGTTACGGATTTCAAATACATAGTAAAAATAATAATACAATTAGACACTTTAAAAGAGGTGGTCTTAAGTCTCGGTGCCACACGCACGATCCATTTTTTTTTATTTTACACTTTTAGAAATGACTAGTGGACGCCCCGCGATTTCATTCGCGTAATTTCAGTTCGTCATACAAATTATAACGCCCTCTATATAGCGACGCGACCAACAGGATCGGGGTAAAAAGTATCCTATGTCCGTCTCCCGGTTCTAAGCTACCTCCCCACCAATTTCCAACCAAATCGGTTCAGCCGTTCTTGAGTTATAAATGGAGTAACTAACACGACTTTCTTTTATATATATATAGATGTCGATCGTAGCAATTAACAAAGTAGTATGTGAAAAAACGCTACTTTACAGTATGGCGATTCAAGCTTCAAATTAGAATAAAATGAACAATACTCAATGAATATGTACCAAATTTGGTATGTTATCTTTTTATTGCTAATCTGTTGTATTGATAAATAAAAAAATATTATAAAACAAAGTAATTATGAGAAAATGCACATGCGACTTTGTTAATTTTGTTGGATATAGCAGATCCAACATTGTTATCTGGATAACATTTTCTGAATTTGGTTGGATGTGGGACAACCAACCACGTCTAACCCGACTATTTTTACTTGTTAATTTCTGTGTTTGTTTTTTCTAATTGTTAATTTCCTTTATTGTGTAATTGTTTATGTAAGTGTACGTGTCAAATGTAAATAAATAAACTTACTTATTATTGAGCGTCTTTGGTCCAGTTGGTCGGATATTTGACTTTGCAACCGGGAGGGCGCGGGTTCGAGTCCGGCTACTGGACGTGTATCAATGGGACTCTTTTTCTGAGCCTATGTACGCAACGCTAGTACGGTGAAGGACAACATCGTGACGAAACCCGCACACCACAAGGTGTGTGAACCCTATAACGGCGATGGGCTCACCCCCTGTCACGTTGGGTTAAATACGCGCGCGTGAACCGTGGGTACTTGCTTTAGCAAGTGCCTCTGCCTACCCCTCTTTGGGATTAAAGGCGTGAAGTGTATTTATTTTTTTATTATTTATAAAAGGACCTCTAGCCTGAGAGAATGGTCTTAGATACGTTGTTGGGCTCGTCAATATGAAGACTTTTTATTATGGCGAGAACGCTGCTTAACAGGCAGGATGGTGGTCAAACGCTTGTTCATAGTGATAAAAAAATGTGGAAAATTAATCGACTTAATTAATTTAATAAATTAATAGAACAAAAAAAAATTTCATCTCCATACAAAATGTCATCTCCGTAGGCAAAAATAATGTATGGAGCCAAACATTTTTTTTCTATTCCTCGTATCGTCGTCATAGTAAAAGTTATTCATATACGTAGATGAGTCCAACACCGTTTCTAAGACCATTGCTCATAGCCTGATTAAACCTAAATCCCCAGATCTCATTATTCATTTTTTTAAGGCTTTTGACCACCAACCTGCCTGATGTTAAGCAGCGATATGGTCTACGATGGAGCACACTTGTTCAGTAGGTACCTATTGACCCCCAGTGACTGAAGGCCTTCAGATTGTACTGCGCAGGAAACACAGACTCCGGCAAGTCATTCCACATCCTGGCGGTTCGCACTATGAAAGTAGACGCAAACCGTTTGGCTTGCCAGGGAGATAGACAACTGATGCATTTTGTTCAAATCTCAAATCAGGAGTGAATTATAACCCAACGTGACAGGAGGTGAGCCCATCGCCGTTACAGGGTTCACACACCTTGTGGTGTGCGGGTTTCATCACGATGTTGTCCTTCACCGTACGAGCGTTGCGTTGCGTACATAGGCTCTGAATAAGAGTCCCATTGGTAGACGCCCAGAAGTCGGACTCGAAACCACGACCTCCCGGTTGCAAGTCAAGTGTCCGACCAACTGGACCACAGAGACTGAAAACCCTTTAAAGCTAGCCGAAGAAGTAGCGTATTAGTTTTATGACACTGTGTTCCTGTATCACTAAACATCAATAAGGTTGATTTGTTATATTGTGTCAACTAAAACTGAACCTTATCGTCTAATGACAGGTTCTTAGGATTTTCAACCTTAGAGCGGGAACCAGATCCCTGAGCGACTGCACATGTGACATTTCAGACCAGTGATTTTGAACTCTATAGTATTAGGAAATAAAATTTAAAAGCATAGAATGAAAATCTACCAAAAAGGAGGAGGAAAAGGTTTCAAGATTTTTTCTGTACATTAGAGAATGGACGAAATTAGAATTATGAAAGTAAGTAATAACATTTTTATGCTGCTAATGTATAAATAATTATATTACTTACTGAGCACTTCGGAAGGGGATATACACTTCCGGTATTATCGATATTAACAGGGATATGATACAAAAAGGAAAGTAAAGACAACAAACCGATATGCATATATTCATTGATACGACATTAATGCATTTGAAAATGAAAAATGGAAGCTTTTTAAAAAAAAGCTTTGTCTATATATCTGTATTCTTAGAATACGAGTAGATGTGTAAACTTGTCTTGAAGCACGTCTCTTACTATTGCACAGTCAGAGCAATTATAATACTTTTAAAGTCTCTAAATATAAGAATAATAATGAGCGTCTGTGGTCCAGTTGGTCGGATACTTGACTTGTAACCGGGAGGTCGCGGGTTCGAGTCCGGCTACTGGGCGTGTACCAATGGACTCTTTTTCAGAGCCTATGTACGCAACGCAACGCTCGTACGGTGAAAGACAACATCATGGTGAAACCCGCACACCATAAGGTGTGTGAACCCTATAACGGCGATGGGCTCACCCCCTGTCACGTCGGGTTAAATACGCTCGGTGAACCGTGGGCATTTGCTTACTAAGCAAGTGCCTCTGCCTACCCCGCTTTGGGATTAAAAGGAATGAAGTGTATTTATTTATTTTTATTTTCTATGTTCACAACTTGGTTGCACTAAGTCCCGTTATATTATTTTCACTACCACTTACTATTAATACATTGTATACGTTTTGTCCAAAATCTCGAGTCTGAAAATAGTCGTAACTTCAAAGTTCCTGAGAATAAAGACGCAAGAGCTCCATTTAGCAAGCGAACATTCGATGAAACTTATATTATACCCGAATTCAGACAAACGTAAGCCAGTCTAAAATTAACGTGAAACGTGATTTGAACACGATATGGCGCACGGTAAGCTTACAAATAATAACCTGTAACGTGATGATTTTCACACTTCATTTTTTAAAGAAACACACTGACATGATATTAAAAGTTTAAAACTGGTATTATAGCGCAAAACGTCAAACTGAAAGATCTCAATAACTGATTAAACTGACAAGTAATTAATTTTCTTATACGTTTTCAAAATTCACCTTAATACACACATCGAAAGTGTCTAGGGATCAAGTACATTTTTTGCGTACATTTGAGCGTCTGTGGTGCAGTTGGTCGGGTACTTGACTTGTAACCGGGAGGTCGCGGGTTCGAGTCCGGCTCTTTTTCAGATCCTATGTACACAACGCAACGCTCGTACGGTGAAGGACAACATCGTGATGAAACCCGCACCACAAGGTGTGTGACCCCTATAACGGCGATGGGCTCACCCTCTGTCACGTTGAGTTAAATACGCTTGGTGAACCGTGGGCACTTGCTTATTAAGCAAGTGCCTCTGATTACCCCGCTTTGGGATTAAAAGGCGTGAAGTGTATTTACATTTTAGAAGATTGCAATCAAGAATATATTTTACAAAAACTGAATTCATTCATAATTTATTCAAAATGTGGTGATAAGTAATTGATACGGGAATGGAGAATTAGGTAGGAGACCAAATCAGAAGATTAGATTTGATTTAAATAAATTAGATTTTTTTTAGCGCTGAAAATATTCTTGATCCCTAGACACGTTTGATGTGTGTGTGATGGACCCACTGTAAAAAGCACTCGTCCTTAAGGGTATCTTCGGTGGTCTTTTGAAATGGAGCAACAGCTTCCTCGGCGCCCATAAAACGTTAACCTCGGAATTTTGCTTTTATTTTCGGGAATAAATAGAAATCGCAAGTTTCTAGGTCAGGACTATATATGGCGGGTGACCCAGTAATTTCACGTTTGATGTCGCCGAAAAGTTCGTTTAGCGGTGTGCGCCGAGGCGTTGTCGTGGTGGAGAAGGATCCTACTGCGAGGTCTTTTCGAGTATTTAAACGTGCATCAAAAAAGTCTAACCTTACCTAACCAAAATACTGACTTAGCGACAAAATTACTGATTTCGTCACCTAATAAATACTTTGCTGCTCAATTAGTAATTTTGCTGCTCAACTTAGTATTTTTAGGCGCTCAACTTATTATATTCTTAAAAAAATTAAGTTATGTTTGTATTGAGAGGTTTTCTGATACGTAGCTTCAAATATATCAAAAGTAGTTCCAAAACATCTCACAGATGGCGCTAATCAGACATGATCTTAAGGAGAAACTCGTTTTAGAATTGTCAACAAAAAATAAAAATATGATATGATAAACCTGTCTAGGTAGTGCCATCTATTGACATTTTTTAGAATAATTGTAATAAGCCACCTGTCAGAAGTTCTATGTTTTGTTTTCTGTGTTAACCAAAATTCAATGCCCTGACAGGGTCCATGTAATGCGATACATTATTTTAATAGTGTAAGTTTATGTTACTGAAGTAAATAAATAAATAAAGTCGTAGCAATTAAGCATCAGAATATTTTAAGAAAGGTTGTATACTGCGTCTTAAGAGAAGGTGAAATAATAAAAAAAATAAACGCGTGAAATATATATTTTTATAGTATATGTACAAATGAATTGAATTGTTAATTGGAAAAAACTAAAACACAAACCCGCAACTTCCAGATTTCAAGTCTAACTACACGACAACTATGCAACATCCGCTCCAATAAATAAGTAATGTACAGGTAATGTACCAAAATGTCCACAATATGTCAGCAGACCCTTGTCAAACCATAGGTATATTAGCAAACTTGAGTATCCTAGTTAGGGTCGCTAGGTACACAAAGTTTTAGTTAGGAACATGGGACTTGGAATTCAGAGTGACAGAGGTGCGAAGGGATGGCTACACCTAAGACCCCTGTGATAATTGGGGCAAATAAAACCAAATCCGACAATCTCCATTTTTCGGAAAAATAATGCCATTTTCTTCATTTTCAGCTATATTACCTAATAGCTGTACCGCGCGGTGTTTCTCGCGCTTTATTATTTCGTTTCCTTGGGAATTCCGCGGTAAAATATAGCCTATGTTACTTGTGGATAATGTAGCTTTCGAATGAATTTTTAAAAACCACTAGTACTACATCGCTGCTTAACATCAAGCAGGATGGTGGACAGACGCCTGTTCATCGTGTTTTAAAAAAAATTGGACTGGTAAAAAATTACTTCTCCATACAAATAGTCACCTCAGAAGGCAGACAATAGACTATTTTTTTCCCCGCATTGTCGACGTAATAAAAGTTGTTCATATTAACGAGCCCAACAACGTTTCTAAGACCATTGCTCATACTTATATCTGACTCAACACAGTAACCGATGCGATGTCTGTTAAAATAAAAAAGTAAAAACTCCTTAGAATCAGCGAGGAGGTACGAACACTTCCTTTCCTTCTTGTAACTTAATCTTGACTTTGTTCAAATAGATTCCTTATAAAATTCAGAATAGTGATAGCTCAAGAAGTTTTGAAACACGAGCCCAGCAGAGCAATATCATATTGAGAATAGTAATATAATATTAGTAGTGCAAATTCTAATATTATATTTGCACTACTAATATTATATTATGGAGAGCGTCTGTGGTCCAGTTGGTCGGATACTTGACTTGTAACCGGGAGGTCGCGGGTTCGAGTCCGGCTACTGGACGTGTACCAATGGGACTCTTTTTCAGGAGCCTATGTACGCAACGCAACGCTCGTACGGTGAAGGACAACATCGTGATGAAACCCGCACACCACAAGGTGTGTGAACCCTATAACAGCGATGGGCTCACCCCCTGTCACGTTGTGTTAAATACGCTTGGTGAACCGTGGGCATTTGCTTATTAAGCAAGTGCCTCTGCCTACCCCGCTTTGGGATTAAAAGGCGTGAAGTGTATTTTTAGAGCAAATTTTAATGAAACTCGTTACCCATTGTGTCTCTCTACGTTTCTATAGAGGTTCGAAAAATATATTGTAAAACATGGCAAATGCAAGTTGGACGGGGAGGGTTCCGTAAGTTCCGCACTATCCCACTAAATAATAAAACAAAAAAATTGGAATGCATGTAAGTTTGTTACTCTTTCACATAAAAAGTACTAAACGGAATTCAATTAATCTTAACAACAAAGTTTCTTTTTTTTAAGGGAACGCGCACTAACATGATAATACAAGTTTAAAACGGGTATGATAGCGTTAAAATTAACGTGAAGTTACGTCGAGTCTTAACATCAGCGATCCGACAGTGCCTGAATACAAAAGTCTTCAATCAGTGTGTCCTACCTGTAATGACATACGGAGCTGAGACGTGGACACTGACGGCACGGCTGGCGCACAAGCTCAAAGTCGCACAGCGTGCTATGGAAAGGGCTGTGCTCGGCGTTTCTCTGAAGGATCGAATCAGAAATGAAGTGATCCGACAGAGAACCAAAGTCATCGACATAGCTCATCGTTTTAGCAAGCTGAAGTGGCAGTGGGCCGGCAATATTAGCCGTAGAACCGATGACCGTTGGGGAAAACGAGTTCTCGAGTGGAGACCGCGTCTCGGCAAACGGAATGTAGGACGCCCTCAGGCAAAGTGGACTGATGATATACGCAAGATGGCTGGCAGAAGCTGGATGCGAGAAGCCGAAAACCGATCACAGTGGCGTGCAATTGGAGAGGCCTATGTCCAGCAGTGGACAGGTATGGGCTGATGATGATGATGATGATGATGAAGCATTCAGCTTACTTTCGTTGTTTGCCCGACGTTTCTACACAGTTACATGTGCATATCTAAACATATCTTATGTGTTATTTCGATGTAAAAGATATATTTCGTATTTGACATACAACTGACAAGTTAAGTTGAGTTTTGTGTATCTTCGAAATAGCAATTCCGCCATTATTAGTAAGGCCCTCAGTATCATCATCATCAGCCACGTAACGTCCACTGCTGGACGAGGGCCTCCTCCAATGAGATCCGTTATTTGGGGTGAAATGCCAGTAATCGCCACGCTTGGCAGGCGGGTTGACGATCGCAGTGGTGTTGTGGTTTAACTCACAGAGAGCGCTGCTGCCCGTCCTCTGGAGAGCTCCCTCGGTCGCCTCCTTAGTATACTGAACCCTAAAATCATAACAAAAAAAAACCTTCCTCAATAGATAAATACAAGTAAGTCAGGGGAGAGTAAGTAAATTAGGATTAATATGGCCATAAAACACCTTTACATGGCTCGTGGAGCAGTTTTACGTCTTTACGACTTTTACCACTATATAAGCTTTGTACAGTGATGTTCACTCTCTCTTCATAATCTACCGGCTTTGTACTTGCACGCGGAAGTACACTTTACATCACACATAAAAATAAAAACCAGCCTAATGCGAGACGCACCCGTGAGGGTTCCGATGGTCGCTAGTCGAGTAGTCCAAAAATATAATATCGATGGGTTCCAGCCAAAAAGACCTAAGCGACATTTTTGTCCAAAATGAGTTGAGTATGCAGTATGAATCGCTTTTTTTTCTACTTCGTTTGGTCTAGTTTTCATACCTGTATGGCGTAGTTTGATGTCGCTTACGCGGTAGAGATGTGTTTTTCTCTTCTTCTTGTGTTATGTGTTTTTCTTCCAAAACATGGCTTTATTTAAACTTTAAACCACTCTCCTGTAAAATTACTTAAATGTCGCTTAGACCTTTTTTCCCGGAAGCCATCGATGTGTATAATCTGCCTTCATGTGAAATTCATGGGAAAATGAGTTCTACTGTTAAGCTAATACAAACTCTATGTGACTCAATATTGTTCAGCGGGTATATAGGCGTGAATATAATCAAATACGAGCTCGAGCTTACCTTTGTTATTTTACTCGACGTTTCGACGCAGTTGCATGCGTCGTGCTCACGAGTGGACTGAAACTCTATGTTAATAAAAACTCTATGTGTATAGATACCGATTCTTAGGGATCGTCACGTCATCTTCATAATTAGCCATACCACGTACATACCAGGGCCTTCCCCAATGATTTGGTCTTTGAGGGCGACATGTCAATATTCGCCACGCTTAGCAGGCGGGTTGGCGATCGCAATGGTGTTGTTGTTTAACTCACAGAGAGCGTTGCTGCCCGTTATCAGGAGAGTTCCCTTTCTCGCCTCTTACGATCCCAACTTTTCCCGGCGTGAGGATCGTAAGAGGCGAGAGAGGGAACTCTCCAGAGGACGGGTAGCAGCGCTCTCTGTGAGCTAAAGCACAACACCACTGCGATCGCCAACTCACCTACAAGCGTGGCGATTATTGGCATCTCCCCCCAAATGATCATGGAAATTGTTGGGGGATGCCCTCGTCCAGCAGTGGACATCATGTGGCTGATCATGATGCTGATATTTAGATCGATATTCTGTACTAACACACTCTACTACGTATAATAAAAGACACTCTAGAGCCTGGAAAATCACTAAGGACAAAGGATTTGCTACAAGCGTTGCGTTGCGTACATAGGCTCTGGAAAAGAGCCCCATTGGTAAACGTCCAGTAGCCGGACTCGAAACCGTGACCTTCCGGTTACTAGTCAAGTATCCGACCAACTGGACCACAGACGCTATTTCGGAACTTCTGTGTGTATGAAACGTTAAGTAGGCACCTTCTTATAAGGTTATTCCGTACTAACACACTCTACTAGAATGAATACTATAAGACACTCTAGAGCCTGGAAAATCACAAAAAAATAAAAACAAATACACTTCACGCCTTTAGCCCCAAAGAGGGGTAGGCACAGGCACTTGCTAAAGCAAGTACCCACGGTTCACCAAGCGTATTTAACCCAACGTTACAGGGGGTGAGCCCATCGCCGTTATAGGGTTCACACACCTTGTGGTGTGCGGGTTTCATCACGATATTGTCCATCACCGTACGAGCGTTGCTATGCGTACATAGGCTCTGAAAAAGTTACTCCGGTTACAAGTCAAGTATCCGACCAACTGGACCACAGACGCTCTCGCCGAGAAAATCACTAAGGGCAGTTCCTCGAGGAGGTGGGGTGGCTGGAGTAGAGTCACTCGGATCACGTACAATAAGCACATTAAGCTTCGAATTTTGGAAATGGTCCGTTATCCATCTATACTTGCTCATACAATCGTTTGGGGGTAAGCAGAGACAGCTCGCGAAGAGCAGCCGCAGGCAAGATCAGTGACCCAGCTCAAGGTGGTACGTTGCTCCGAAGCCCGAAAGCCGATAATCTTATATAAACATAATTTAAATTTTCTTGAACCCTTGTGACCTAGATTCCTTAATACAGATCCCTAGATCGACAGCGGGAGCGTAAGTAGGGCAATGTTGCCGATTCTCTCCTTGTTCCATCCATTTTTTTTCTTTGTAGTTGTACCTAAACAAACATTTTCTCCCAAGGTACGTACGTACAAAAAATATCTGCCAATATAACTGTTCCTTACACAGCAGAGGCCTAGAAGTACATAAGTGCACTTAGATAAGAGATCTATAAGAACATTTCTGTTCAAACACCATTAGGTACCTAAAGGGTTCACTTAGGCGTTTATGGAACAAAAAATGTGTCAACATGTTTGTGTCTGCTCTCGCTTTTTTATAACGTATTTCGGCACTTAAAAATAAATACAAAAAAAATACAATTCAAGCCTTTTAATCCCAAAGCGGGGAAGGCAGAGGCACTTGCTAAAGCAAATGTCCACGGTTCTCCAAGCGTATTTAACCCAACGTGATAGGAGGTGAGCCCGTCGCCGATATTGGGTTCACACACTTTGTGGTGTGCGTGTTTCATCACGATGTTGTCCTTCACCATACAAGCGTCGCGTTGCGTACATAGGCTCTTGAAAAGAGTCCCATTGGTACACGCCCAGTAGCCGGACTCAAACCCACGACCTTCCGGTTACTAGTCAAGTATCCTACCCACTGGACCACAGACGCTATTTCTGCACTTTTGTGTGTATCAAACGCTAAGTAGAGACCTTCTTATAAGGTTATGAGCAAGGATCGTAAAATGCTAACGTTTTTCAATGAAAGCAAGTTTTACAGCGCCTTAGCTCTTTATGGTTCTCATATTATCTCACTGTCAAATGGTTTTTTTCAATGAAATTCTCTCCTATTTTACGAGCCCTGGGTATGAGACATTATATTAAAAAAAATATTATGAACTCGGGAGATAAGCGTGAAGCTACAGCGGTTGGCTGATAAGAAATCTGCTTTGTTGAGAAAAATCGACGATGACGGCATAGAGCAGCCAATGATCACGTTCCAATATTGAGCCGTGAAAAACTCGGTTTTTTTTCGATTTCGTGGGTACCTCTCACGGTTCCAGACACGCTGGTAACGTACAGGATGACATGCATGTCAACGGCCTCAAAGAAGATAATGCCGAGAGACTCGAAAAGCGGTCCTTTCCTCTGTTTACAGCAGGTCCTGAATCTACTTCTGTGAGAGAGCAACTTTGTATAAACAAACTTTGACCGGATTATCTCAGACACACGTGAAAAAGAAAACCGCATCAAAATAGCTTACGTAGTTTTAAATATCTAAGCATACAGAGGGCTAGACAGCGGCAGGCGATTTTGTTTTATATTATGTATTGATTGATGATAAATCAGTATTTTATTTCTATAATTACTTTTCGTTGTCTGATTTGCATAACACAGGTGCTACTTAACATGGCATGAAGAAAATGTGTGCTGTAAAGTATTTAATTACATACACTATTTAAATTACCTTTGTTTGATGTAAAAACGAAATATATTTTTTTTCAAATCCACGTTAATTTACACGTAAATAGATTGTTTTAATAAGGTAAGGGTTAGTTATCAAAGGCAGCAAAATTGTAAGATATTATAATGGACCTAAACCTGAACGAAAATGCGAAAACTTTATCGACAAAGTTGTCAAGTCGTTGTGCAGCTAAAGAGGAAATTCTAGTAAGTTGAAAGTTTTGTTCACAAACTAAGACCTATAACTCGTGGACTAAGAGACCAGTTAGGATAGTTGCATAACTACATTGTGTATCATGTCTCTGTTCACCAGCAGGTAAGAAATGTCAGTTTGATACAAAAATGCGCGAATAAAATCGTGTTTATAAATTTTTTTTTAGGAGAGGCGCTCTGACATTTCACTCATATGAAAAAAAAGTTTGAACCGGGTATAATTCATATTCATTTACTGTGCTTCCATGTGTACATTTACAATGTAAAGTATATATGTGATGGTCCAACATGGAGCCTGTTAGGGCACCGCTCAGTTCGGAGAGCGCTAACTTATTCATCATCAGCCCATACCTGTCCACTGCTGGACATAGGCCTCTCCAATTGCACGCCACTGTGATCTGTTTTCGGGTTCTCGCATCCAGCTTCTGCCAGCCATCTTGCGTATATCATCAGTCCACCTTGCCTGAGGGCGTCCGTTTGCCGAGACGCGGTCTCCACTAACTTATTACGATACTTAAATCTAATTATAACTTAAATAAACTGTTAATAAATCAACAGTCTTCAGTTGATTACTATAAGCATTCACCATCATTCATTGACCACGACATGTAACTGTGTCGAAACGTCGAGCAAACCACGAAGGTAAGCTGAAAATCTTTGGTTAATTTTCGCGCTATAATACCAGTTCTAAACTTTTAATAAATTGCGGGCGAATAGGTACCTTCTGAACAAGTGTGCTCCATCGTAGACCACATCGCTGCTTAGCAACAGGCAGGATGGTGGACAGGCGCCTGTTCATAGTGATAAAAAAAATCGTGTACAGTTCTAAACGAAACCACTCAAAATACACGCCTATTACATAGGTGGACTCGAACCCACAACCTTGCCATAGCAAGTCCAAACATTCGACTACTGCACTAGTCTAGACGCTCTATTAATAGCATAAACAAAAAAAATAATAATTTCCACCAAATTCAATGAACGTCAAGAACATTCAAATTGGATTTTATCTGTTGTAGTCGGCAAACCGTACAGAAACTTCGATTTCGCCTCGCGAATAACTTCAATTTATTAATAAAAATATACTTGTTCCGTAGAAATTTCCACCAAAATTAAATGGCCTACTTATTCATAAAAGGAATTTTTGTGTTCCGAATTATTTTACGGGCCGCTATTTCACTTTGTGGCTTCTGTTTCCAGATCGCTTCTATTGAAAAGTGGAGCAGCGCTTTCACAGTTTGGTAATTCTACGTCAAAGCTGGAAAAAGTCTTCAAGTTAAAAAGGTAAGAGTGAAAGTCCAAAATCGATAACGGTTACATTGTAGATAATTTTGTATAAAAACTAGCTGGCCTATATAATATACCTATACTAGTAAACGCCTCGCGATTTCATTCGCGTAGTTTAGTAGTACCTGCATCCCAAATTTCAAGCGTCTAACTTGAGCCGTTTAGATTTTTCATACAAAACTTTTTTCCCGTTTATTCCCGTTCCCATGGGAATTTCAGGAATTCCTTTCTTAGTGCACGCCTATGGTACCTAAGCTACGTCCGTACCAAATTACAAGTGTCTACGTTTAGCCGTTTGGGCTGTGCGTTGATATGTCAGTCAGTCATTCAGTCAGCTTTTCCTTTTATATATTTAGATTATTTACATGTACAGAAACATTTCTAGAAAAACAAAACCGCATCAAAATCGCTTACGTAGTTTTAAAGATCTAAGCATACAGAGGGATAGAAAGCAGGAGGCGATTTCGTTTTATATTATGTATTGATTGATGATAAATCAGTATTTTTTTTTCTGTAATTACTTTTCGTTGTCTGATTTGCATAACACAAGTGCCACCTAACATGGCATGAAGAAAATGTGTGCTGTAAAGTATTTAATTAGATACATTATTTAAATTACCTTTGTTTGATGTAAAAACGAAACATAAAATATAGCAATTATATGTAATGAAAAATTAATATACCAATAATGCATTGAAATAAATTAAATTAAAATTAAAATTAAATTTGTATCTATTATTTTATATAGTGTATAATATTGCATTATCATTTTATGTTGTTTTTAACGAAGCCTACGCGCTAATAATAATTAGTTATATTATTGTAATTTACCCTAATTGTAACACATTGTTATAGTTTGTGTATGTACAATTATTATTTATTCTTAATAAATGATAGAAGTAAAAGAAAAAAATAAAAGTTACTTGTATTAAATGAAATACTACACTATGCGTAAATATCTTATTTTTTTAATTGCATGTCCTGGATTTATCTTATTGTTTTAATTAAATGTATATATGGTTAATAATAATTTTACATAGTTACTTGGGGTGCGACGTCAGATCACGTGGCAACTACAACTATTAAGTGATAGAGGGAGTTGTCAGGCCGGTGCACCCTGGTAACATCAGATATAGATTCCTGTACCTAATCGGCTATGTAAAATGTATATATGGTTAATAATAATTTTACATATATACATTTGACAATAATAATTTTACATAGTTACTTATGCTGCATGTTATGTAACAATGTTGTACTCGCCTGTTATAGACTTATGTGCCAGAATCTTATTTATAAATATAGTTTGATGTATTTATTTAGTACGTAAGTTGTTGGTGTGTCTTATATAAATAAAATAATAAGAGCGTCTGTAGTCCAGTTGGTCGGATACTTGACTTGTAACCGGGAGGTCGCGGGTTCGAGTCCGGCTAATGGACGTGTACCAATGGGACTATTTTTCAGAGCATATGTACGCAACACAACGCTCGTATGGTGAAGGACAACATCATGATGAAACCCGCACACCACAAGGTGTGTGAACCCTGTAACGGCAATGGGCTCACCCCCTGTCACGTTGGGTTAAATACGCTTGGTGAACCGAGGGCATTTGCTTATTAAGCAAGTGCCTCTGCCTACCCCGCTTTGGCATTAAAAGGCGTGAAGAATATACCTATACGAGACTATAACTAGATACAAAGGATGCCCTGGCCGAAGGTGGCGTGAAAAGTACTCGAAACCGGAGGTCATGTATGAAAGATGTATGAATGTAGATGAAGCGAAAGGGGTATGTCAGGACCGTGACAAATGGAGATCTGTAGTCTCTGCCTACCCCTCTGGGAGACAGGCGTGAAGTGTATGTATGTATGTAGATACATTATGTGTGATAAGGGAAAGTTGCAGTTTGAAGGAAGACGTAGTGACCAAGATTGAAAAGGGCATGCTTCGGTGGTTTGGGCATATGGAGAGAATGGATGAAAGTCGAATGACGAAAGAGATTTATATGGGTGATGTAATGGGCCGGGTGAGTAGAGGTCGCCCCAGAAAGACATATAAAGACCAGATTGGTGATGTCCTGACCGAAGGTGGCGTGAAAAGTACTCGAAACGGGAGGTCATGTATGAAAAGATGTATGAATGTAGATGAAGCGAAAGGGGTATGTCAGGACCCTGACAAATGGAGATCTGTAGTCTCTGCCTACCCCTCTGGGAGACAGGCGTGAAGTGTATGTATGTATGTATATATGGACTGATGATATGCGCAAGATGGTTGGCAGAAGCTGGATGCGAGAAGCCGAAAACAGATCACAGTGGCTTTCAATTGGAGAGGCCTATGTCCAGCAGTGGACAAGTTTAGTATGGGCTGATGATGATGATGATGGTTAATAATAATTTTATATAGTTGCTTATGCTGCATGTTATAGACTATGTCTATCTTATTTATAAATATAGTTTGATGTATTTATTTAGTACGTAAGTTGTTGGTGTGTCT
>SJJU01007282.1:0-16570 GCA_012932125.1 Conopomorpha cramerella
GCGCAGCTGCTGCCCGCCCACTCCCCCCACCCCCCCCACGCCCGCCGGCCCGCCCACACCGCCCACACCGCCCGGGCCCCCCATCACATCCCGCGGCATCACCAACTCGCGCAGCCGCTCCTCTTCTATCCGACGTATCTGGAATACGAATTTCGAAAATCAGCTATGTTCAATCTAGAAGGAACTCTACTAACTTGTAGCGTCAAAAGTGAGAGCCCGACAAGGATCGCATAGATCGACGGCATGTTCTCTCATGCCGCTCTACTCACTCATTAAGTATGCGGAAAGCATAGTAAAAGTAATATCAACAGTTTTGCTCAACATTATGTCATAATGCCACAAAAGGTTATGTAGAGGGCTTTACTACGCCAAGCCCTCACATTTCAGCGAAATCGATATGTTCATCGTCCTCCTGACGACAGCATATCTTCTTAATTATTGTAGTGACTACATAATGCTCACACTAATCTCCTGAACTGTGAGTCCGTCGAATGTGGCGGCGAGGTGCGCGAGCGGCGGCGGTGGCGGCGGCATGTCGGGCAGCTCGGACGGCGGCGAGCGGTCGCGGGACGCGCGGCGCCGGCGTGGGGACGCAGCGCGCGACTCGCCTGGGGACACGCCCGGCGACGACGACTGACCGCCGCCGTAGCTTATCACCTAACATAATAATAATAACATTTAGTTGTATTAACTATGTAGATAACTAGACTTATAACTACTCTCAATGTAACATATTGGTTCCAGTACCAATTAAAGTTGGCCACAAAACATGTTTAACCCATTGTGCTAGGGGGTATCCCTTTTTAGTGCCCACACAACGTGTGTGTCTAGAAAGTTGAGGAAAAGCTGGACGGCCAACTTATATGAGTAAATGGAAAAAAATAGGATGTTGAAACACAATTTGTTTTCAATAATTTCATGAAAAAGTATGTTGTTATATGTTTAGATAAGAGATTAAGGCCTACATATAATATTCTGAAAGAAGAATAAAACTGAGATAAAATTAAAAAATAAAAGCCTTACCTCAATGGGCTGATTTAATGGTGAAACTATGATATTTCCAGGCCATGGGTGTGGACCAATATACTCCATATTATACTGAGGAAGTGGCATGCCAGGAGGTGGATGTGTCACATCACCCATCATGGGTAATACACCTGTTGGACCACTTAACACTGGAGGAGAGCCCATGTCACGGACCTCTGAACTGTTCCCCGATGTCTGAAAATGCATTAAAAAAATGTTTATTGCATAAGCTTCAATTTGCATACACAATTATTAAGCCATAAAATCTATGTCTGTGGTCCAGTTGGTCGGATACTTGACTGTAACCGGGAGGTCCCGGGTTCGAGTCCGGCTACTGGACGTGTACCAATGGGACTCTTTTTCAGAGCCCATTTACGCAACGCAACGCTCGTACGGTGAAGGACAACATCGTGATGAAACCCGCACACCACAAGGTGTGTGAACCCTATAACGGCGATGGGCTTCACCCCCTGTCATCTTGGGTTAATACGGGCTTGGTGAACCGTGGTACTTGCTTTAGCAAGTGCCTCTGCCTACCCCTCTTTGGGATTAAAGGCGTTAAGTGAATAAAAAAAAAAAAAAAATCTATGTAATACTAGTAGTATTAACCATACAACCACTTGTCTGTTCTTTTCACAGTGAAAATTTATGTAAACAAACATTCAGCGATTCTTCAACTTTTTAATGCAGTGCATGTCCACCTACTTGGCTACTAAAATGTAAGATTGTTAGTAGGTAATTACTATTTGTCTTCATAATAATAAAATATATGAATGTTCCAGATAACAACAAACTTCTAAATAAAAATTGAGGAAGAATACTAAAAATGCAAATTGTACTTTGGAACAGGCAGAATGAATGATAAACAAAACAATGTTCAAAAGTAAAAAATCTTGAAAAAAAAATTATGTACAAAGAGTTCTAGAAGAGATTGATGGTCCCTCTTAAGAAAGTCGGATCTACAAAACGGAACATGTTCAGGAGAGAAGATAGAGGTTAATTTTGGATATTAAAACTAAACTACTTGTCGTACATACTTCAAATTTACAACAGCTAATAATCTTTGGTATCTTTACGTGATGTAATATATGTAAAGTTTATAGATCTTAATATCGCCCATCTACATATTCCTAAAATTGCACTACCAACATTAATGCTGATTATTGTCACCCAATGATGAGAGCCTGTGACTTGAGAGAATGACAGCTGATTAGAAAATGAGCCACCAGGGTAACCACAACCATTTTCCATTTCATTGAATTGCAAGACTTGTTTAGAGATAAAATGTAGAACATTAGGAGTTTACTCGTTCTATATTTGACGAGTAAGAAACAGCTAACCAGAATTTTATACACAAACTAGCTGAGCTGATTATTATTTTTGTCATTTATATTTCAAATTCAATATTGCAACTCATTTGCTAAATGAGATAACCATAAGAGGGTAGAAAATTGATCTGGTACATTTTTTCATAGAATATCATGCAATAAAGATATGCTATATTGGCAATTGATACTTCTATTTTTCTCTTGACTACACATTAATTAACAATTGACAGTAGAGTCTTTGGTCTCCTATGAAGGCCTTGAGTTACATACAGCATCAACCACAAAAATATAAAAGGTTATGTCCTACTGGGGTTTATTAAAAAAAAAACAATATACAAAATAGTAGAGAAAACCTAAACTCTGAATGCAAATCAAGTTACTGGCCACAAAAAGACAAAAAAACAGCAGGGTATTCAGAAATTGTAAAGAAATTCTTACAATATAAAATGTTCCACCACACAGTATAAGAGCTTAAATGTAACTGGAAAACAGTGAGAATCCTATAGGTATAAATCTTATTGGTTTACTTACAGGCACACCTGGTGATTTGACAAACATTAAGCCCGGAGGAGGGCCCATGTTTGATAGACTAGGCGGTGGCACTGACATATTGCGAGTGATACTAGAATGAGTAAGGCCACTGACAGGCGTCACACTTATTGGCTCTGGATGATCTTGATACTGTATCCTATTGTCCTCGACTTTTAATTTTTCTAAAATTTCACCAAAATGAGACTTTTGATCAAAGGTAAATGCGGGATGATGAAGTGCCATTGTGTACAGTAACAATATTTCTTCTAATAAGTCACCATATAAGCCTTTTAATAGCCCACTCTCTTCCAAAGAGACCATGGCTTTGTACAATGTTGTGGCACAAGCAAAGTTGCATGACCGCAATAGTGACACATACAATGCCATTTTTCGCCTTGTTCTTGGATCTGTGTTAGCTCCTCCAATATCTGCGGCGAGATCTGTTGGATTGTTAGCACGAAGTTCGGCACCACGCAACTCCTGAAAGTCCCGCTTGCCGAGCTCTTCCAAGTAGGTGCCTATAAACCGCAATTCGAATGGCAGGCACATATTTAATAATGTACACATTGCATCTATGCGTTTATAGCTTTCCAATTCTTTAAACCATGATACCACGTCCTCTTTGCAAACCATTTCCAGAACACATTGAAATTTTATAAGATGAAACAACCGGTCCCCTGCAGCCGTAGCGTCTCCGTGGCTTATAAATTTTGGCACACACTATTTTTGCAATTAAACGATGGCTGTAATCCAATTAAACACAATTGTAACATTAGTGATATTAGTTTTTTCGCCAATATTTCCTAAATACAATCTTGGTTAGGCAACTAACAGGAGCGAATAGTGCTAGTTTTGTCTATGGTCGTAATATGGCAAAGTATTTTTTTAATGTTTACCGGCTTAGGTTATATTGAATTATATCCAAATATGTATTGACATTGTTATCGTTATAGGATCACGTCGAGTTTCAATGAGTACAGTACTATAAGAATGACCTACAATTTTAATTTCTTACCTACATGTTAATTTTCAGGGCCCATGTCTCTTTTAGTTATGAGAGATTGCGCTAACTGTATTAGGGGTGATCAGTGTCAACGGTGACAGTTAATTGTTTTTTATTGTTTGTTTACATGAGTTATTGAAGTTTGAATAACTTACCCAAATTTAAAAACGTACTAAAATATAACTGACAGAAGTCACCCTGTACACCTACTAGCGACATCTAGTTTTTTCATATTTTTTTAAAATTTAAGTCTGAATATTAAATGTATTAGTACTGAATTTTAAATGTGTTAAGTAGTTAATATTAAATGTATTAAAATTTAGTACTATAAATGTTAAATGTCATTAGTAATGAATATGTCACTAATACTGAGTACATATTAAATATCATTAGTATTAAAATCAATAACTTTATTTTATCGTTTTAAGTGCTATTGCATTACTGATATACAATAGCCTCAGACAGTAGCATAACACAAAGCTTGATGAAAGAAAGGCATGTATAATTTGAATACAAATTATCTTCTAATTATCCACACTCTAAGTACGTACCTACCTAGTCCCTACTCCATAATCTTCGATTCAAATTCGAGGTTTTGTTTTACCATGATACTGATCAACTATTGTGTGCTGCTTAGTGCGAGAATGATGTCAAGTGGAGGACTAAATTGATATGAATTTTTGTCAACTTTGGAAACGTTGAGTGGGGAGGAAACCCAACGTGACAGGGACTGAACCCATTGGTATGCGAGTTTCATCACAATTTTGACCTTGACAAACCTACCTTCACATAGGCTCTGAAAAAGAGACCCATTATTACAGACCTAATACAGCAGATCTTGAACCCACAACATCTCAATGGGAGGTTTTCTGACAGGTGGCTTATTACAGTTCTAAGAAATGCCAATAGATGGCACTACCCAGACAGGGTTTATTATCGATTACCTCCTGTAGAGTATCTGCTGCCACTGGCTGGGATGGTATTTCTATTGCACACCTTAAAAGGTATGGCAACAATCTGTCGTCCACTGTCTATTCTTTTTAATAACTGCCTAGTAAAGGGCATATTCCCCTCCTGTAATAATATCCTCCGAATAAATTATTATTATTATAGGGTTGTCATTTTATATTTTTATTTTTTGTTGATAATTCTAAAATGAGTTTCTTCTTGAGATCATGTCTGATTAGCGCCATCTGTGAGATGTCTTGGAACTACTTTTGACATATTTGAAGCTATAAGAATACCTCTCATTGTCGAACCTGGTAACTAGCCACTAGACCACAGACGCTCCATAACTATCTCTGTATTATGAAGAGGGAACTCAGACCAAACATAATTAGACTTGCAAGCCGCGTAGCAAGTCTTTCTCTTTCTAAGCACTGTGTATGAACGTTGAATGTATTTCTGGATATAATGCAAAACTTTACTACCAAAATGACAGTTTGGATCCAGAAGTACATACAATACCCTGCTACGCCGTAAGGGATAGAGACAAATATGTTTTCCTCTTTCACTCCTGCCTATTTATAATATCGTTGTTTCCTTTTATTTTAAACGTTAGTTTCGGATTGCAAATCTATATTTTTTTGGTTTGAGAAAAGGAAGATCAAAAATATTAGCGCCATCTATTAGCAAGCAATGTAAACATGGATGCAGGTAGCGTCCAAGAATACCAGTCTATGGACGTACGTAAAGGAGCAAAGGAGTAACCAGTGCGGCGTTGAGCAATGGAAACGAAGCTTATTTCAGTCAGGTTTATTTTAAACTTTTTCCCTAAATGCATTTTGCATTATATTATTCATATATACCATTTCTTTGAACTTAGCTAAATAATACCGGCCGCTGCAATCTTTTTGAAAACTGGCAATATTGATTGTGTGTTACTCGGCATTTTTTGACGGCTCGGAAATTTGTGTCAACTCATAGAAAGAGCGGATTGTTGTGTGATTTTCTGTGAGTTCTGAAATAAATTGTCTGCAATGGCACCAGTTGAAGATGTTGAAATGAAAAGTGTGGAAAGCCCGGCAACAGCCAGCGACGCCGACGCAAGTGAGACGAAAAAAGATGATGATGTTGTGGCTGTTCAAGATCTAAGGGATCATGTCAGACAAATAGACAAGGCTGTTACTTCGAAGGAGCCTAGGTTTGTGATGAGAGTTCTTCGGTCTTTGCCTTCTACTAGGCGTAAATTGAATGGAAATGTACTGAGGGCCATTATAAATCAACTCTACCCTGCTACACCAGAGAAGGATGCTTTGTTGTTGTATGTTGAAAGTCCAGCTCCAGGCGCAGTCGAAATTGAAGCACCGCGTTCCCGTACCGCTGTTAAGACTCTGGCTCCAGAAACGGACGCCTATATTCATCTACTGGTGTTGTTGCGCTTGATTGATACTAACCGCCTCAATGAAGCTACAGAGTGCTCTCAACAACTGATGGGCAAAGTCACTGCCCAAAACCGACGAACATTGGATCTTGTGGCTGCCAAATGCTACTTTTACCACTCAAGAGTTTTTGAACTAACAAATAAATTAGATCTCATTAGGGGTTTACTACATGCCCGTTTGAGAACCTCAACTCTGCGCAATGACTATGAGGGACAAGCAGTGCTCATCAATTGTTTACTCAGAAACTATTTACATTATTCGTTGTATGATCAAGCTGACAAGTTGGTTAGTAAATCTGTTTTCCCTGAAAGTGCTAGTAACAATGAGTGGGCTAGATTTCTGTATTACCTTGGAAGAATTAAGGCTGCTCGACTGGAATACAGTGACGCTCACAAGCATTTGGTACAATCACTAAGAAAAGCACCCCAAACTGCTGCAGTAGGTTTCCGTCAAACTGTCCAAAAATTGGCTATTGTTGTGGAGCTTCTTCTTGGAGATATACCTGAACGAGCAATTTTCCGTCAGGCACAATTGAGGAGGTCCCTCGCATCATATTTCCAGTTGACTCAGGCAGTTCGCTTGGGCAATTTGCAAAGATTTGGTGAAGTATTAGAAAACTTTGGGCCCCAATTCCGTTCAGATCACACATTTACACTTATTCTACGCCTTAGGCAAAATGTGATTAAAACAGCAATAAGATCTATTGGGATTTCTTATTCCCGCATTTCACCTAAAGATATTGCACGGAAGCTTGGCTTGGACTCTGCTGAGGATGCAGAGTTTATTGTTGCTAAGGCGATAAGAGATGGTGTGATTGAAGCAACCTTAGATCCTGAGAGGGGTTATATGAGCAACAAAGAGAGTTCTGATATTTACTGCACAAGGGAACCACAGTTGGCTTTCCATCAGCGTATATCCTTCTGCCTGGATCTGCATAATCAGAGTGTGAAAGCTATGAGGTATCCTCCAAAGTCTTATGGCAAGGAGCTGGAAAGTGCTGAAGAGCGCCGGGAGCGTGAACAGCAAGATTTGGAACTTGCTAAAGAAATGGCTGAGGAGGATGATGATGGTTTCCCTTGAATGGTTTGTCATCAAAGTTTTAACCTATCAATAGAATTTTGTCTATGTATCTAATATGTATTGTCAATAAAACATAAAGTTATATTGTGCTTTTTCATTTGTGAACAATTGGGATTACTTACTACAACACTGCCTTAGATCTCTTCTCTTGTAGTATTGGCAGGATTGAAATTGACGAGACTGTACAGGGCGATTCCGAAATACCCTATAAAGCTGAAGTTGTCCACTGTTTCTGCTTACCCTAATCTATTTCAACATGTGTTTAAAAAAAAAATCGTTTTACAAAAAGCACAATCAGCTGGAGTTTGTATCATGAGGTCGAATTTTTCTGAAATGAACAGTAGCAGTAGTAATGCAGCAGGATTTAGCTTGAAAGGGTAATGGGGAATTTTCAGGGGCCCTGTGAGAGAACTTAGTTATGACAGATGGTGCTAGTTGTATTAGGGGGATAAATGTCAACGAAATTACTAACTTCAAGCAGTCCCATGTCCATATTGAAGGCGACAGTATTTTTTTTATTGTTTGTCTACATGTTACAAAATTGAAGTCTAGATAAATCACCCAAATAATAAAAACCGCACTAAAATATAACTGACAGAACTCCCCCTGGATATCTACTAGCGACATCTAGATAAGAAACTTTTGGAGTTTGAAAATTTTCCCATTTAGAATGAAGCCATTTTTTAAACCAACAGTTTTCTTGCCATTAATCAAGGGGAAGTGTCTTCCATCGACATCTAGTTACTATAGCAACACTGTTAATGTTTGTTGATATTGATATTCTGACAACGTTGTTTCAAGCTCAAAAAGTAATTTGCTTTGTAATTGAGCTACACTTTCAAGACATGGAACTCACTCCAGTGCATATTGAGAAACTTGCCGAACTTCTCCGGCCGCCAGAGCCGGAAATCTTACAAGGCAACGATTTGACCTCATCAGGCGTACATTCAGGTATAACCCATAACCCCTTAATTACTTAAGTTACTATAATTAAATCGGCAACGGTTTAGCTAGCTACCTATGCCGGACCCAATTTTTTTTAAATTATGGTTTAGGTTACCATTCAGGAATAAGTAATTTAGTAATATATAGGCCTATCTAATGTTGTATCCATGTTAGTCATGGCGATGTACCTAAGAGAAAGGGACTCTCTATATCTCTATTGCATAATAATATCCGTTTCTCAGTATGCATCTTGCTAGTTGCAGACAAGAGCAAAAATTTTGTCAAACCTTAATTGCTATTGCATGTTATCAGGCGTTGTGGACATTTTATTGTGGATATCCCAGATAAAGAACTGACAAGAATATAGTATAATATCTCTATAACGGATATACACACTGTTCAACATTTACAGAAGTGGAAATAACTTCGAACAGAAAGGGAGAGCTAGAGGAAGGCAAAGTAAAGCGGGGTCCGAAAACCATCGAAGAATTTGAAGAACAAGAGGCTAAGGAAGCTGAGGAATTGACCCGAGCTGGTGGTGGAATTGACGGCAGGAAGCCTCCCCAATACACTATGAATTACCAACAGGCGGTAGCCGCAGAAGATGTCTATCTACAGGTTAATTTCTAACTAATGATTACCTTTCTACCAAACCAACGTTCTAACGTAATATGACTTAGCTGAACGCGTAGGCTTGTCCTAGGCTTTATCTAGGCTCAGACTGTTCCAGAGGCCAAAAACGTGCTAGTGATCATCGTGGGGTTTTAGTGGGTGCGAGTCCCACCCCCGGCGTGTACTTAAGTACCGCCCTCTTAAAATTATCTAAGTATACCGGGAATTAAATTGCTACACTAACATACGCTGCGTCGACATGTTATCAGCGAGGCTTGGTGTTCGTCGTGAGGAGGGCGCTATTACGCACGCAGAGGTTAGTTCTGATCTTACTCCCCAAGGTCTTCAGATCTTGCAGCACCGCAGTGTTTTCTGTGCCTGCGGGCGTACTTCCAGCAGATTTTGAGGGACCATGAGCGGGATAAATTGAGGAGGAAGGCACCCAGTTGGCCCTGAAGCTATTAAAAACGTCAAAACGAGACGCTACTGATGCCTAGTAACAGTAGTAATAATAATTGTGAGACAAGAAATGAAACAACATTTTGCAACAAAAGTTCTTATCACGTCATTAAGTAGTGCCAACAAATTTAACACGGCTCATTTTTATTATAAGTATTCGTTGTTGGCGCGAGGAATTTTAAAGTGGTCCAGGACATGCCTACATATCGTTTGACATGTTATAGACAACAGAGGTTTGACAGTGCATGTGCAGCATCTCAAACGCAGATTTCATGATATAAGATAAGACGAGATATGAACCAACTCATTGTCAACTTCTCAGGATTTAATTAGATTCTCAACACTCATCACAGGCTTCACTGTATGTAGGTCGTAGTAGAAATAAAGGTTCTGAGATAGAGATGTAGATATTTTTGTAAGTGATAGACTCATATCTTTTTTTATGTTTTTCAGATAGGGCACAAAACCCCAGGAACAGCGAGTTGCGAGCACCTGATCGTCCGAGTCAAAATGCCGGGAGACAAGATGGAAAATATCGACTTGAATGTAGACACGGATAAGGTGACAATCGACTCATCACGCTACCATCTCAGTCTACCGCTACCTCACAATATAGACCCAGATAGGTCAAAAGCCAACTGGGACTCTGCGTCTGATACGCTGATTTTAACTCTCAAGTTGGATCGAGAATTCGATTTTGTAAATTTTTGAATTATTAAACTCAAATAAGGTATTGATATTTTTTAAAAAGACTCTGTTATTTTTATGTGGGATTCGCTCCCAGAAACACCCCACGGTGACCACTCGCACTTTATTACCGGGGCTCTCGGAACAGCCTGAGCCGCTGCTACATCTAAGGGTCCCATTCGCGCCAAGCCCTCGAGGACTATGTCCAGAATGGGTGTTAGAAGGAAGAATTCGAGCAGCAGGTGGCGCTAGGTACGCACAAATTGTGCACTTATAGTTTAAGTATATTCTTTTTATTGCCGACCTCTACTCATCCAAGAAAGATATAGGTTTTTTTTTAATGTTGAAGTAGCACTTTATGTTAATTAAAAGTTCTTATTTAATAATAATAAAAAAGTTGATAAATAGATTTTATTCATTAGCGAGCGAAACATTTATAATTAGAGCAAATACGGAAAATTGCTCATTAAAAATTGAACTGCCAAGCATTAAATTTAATAAAAATATGGAAATTGTACCAATGTTTCCGAAGGCCGCACTGCAGAATGAAATTACCGTAGGTATCTGTTTGCTTATAATTGCTCTGCAAGTTTATTTTGTGTATTTAGACAAACTTTTTTCTTTTCTATTACTAAAGGTATTATTTTATTCACACATATGGAATGTGTGAATAAAATAATCGTGTAACTGATCTGCCCAATCCACGTATCTGTCCAATTGATGAATTGGTCCAATACCTGAAGAGTTTCTTCCCCATTTACGCCTTGACGGTTTAGATTTTTTTGTGGTGGAGCTAGTTTCGTCGCTAAGTCCCTTTAAAAACGTTGGCATTCTACAGATTTAAATATGAACATTTTTTTTGTTGTTGTTGAAATGTTCCATCTTATCAGGTACGTTATTATCCCAAGACTTTCGTTCGGTTCAATAGGCATCTCCCTTTTGTCTAAGATATTGTAAGTACAAACTAGACTACAGACAAGTACCTAGTCTAGGTTGTAGTCTGCAACTGTCATCTCCGGAGGCAAAAAATTGTGCATTTTGTATGGAGAAGGAAAAACATTCTCGCCATAGTAAAAGTTGTTCATATTGACGAGCCCAACAACGTTTGTAAGACCATTGCTCGGGGTCCTTTCGCACGCGGTATATATTTTAATATTGAATTGAAGTTGTTGAATATTTCAATAGGTACCTTAAATACACACAGTGCCCACAGGATTGTGTGCAGGTATTTCTATATATAGATACCACTACATAATATAGACGTTGTGTTGTGTGTGACTGGTCATTCCCCATCATCGGTCGATGTCCTCAGTAGCATGTGGTTGTAAGCAATATGCGTACTTTGTGGTTGTATTACACTTTTGAACAAAGGCGATGAGTGAGTCATTGTACAATATTTTGTTGGCTCAAATAAGACGCTAAAATGTCTGCCGGACTAACGGAAATCCTTCAGCTATCGATATTTTATTTAGATTCACAAACAATACAATATATGCAACCCCATGAATCGATAGGGGAATCGATAGTCGGCTATCGATTCGATTTTTGGACTGATCAACTCTTGACCAGATGGACCACGGGTAATGAATTATATTTTTAATAGGTGAACTACGGTAATAAATTCCCGGACGAAGATTTGAATCTCCTCCGGGAATCTATTCTAGCTATGCCGCGTGGTAGTTTTCGAAACACCTATGCACTTCACGCCTTTAATCCCAAAGAGGGGTAGGCAGAGGCACTTGCTAAAGCAAATACCCACGGTTCACCAAGCGTATTTAACCCAACGTGACAGGGGGTGAGCCCATCGCCGTTATAGGGTTCACACACCTTGTGGTGTGCGGGTTTCATCACGATGTTGTCCTTCACCGTACGAGCGTTGCGTTGCGTACATAGCCTCTGAAAAAGAGTCCCATTGGTACACGTCCAGTAGCCGGACTCGAACCCGGGACCTCCCGGTTACAAGTCAAGGATCCGACCAACTGGACCACAGACGCTCAAAATGAAACACCTATGGACATATAAAAAAAAAATGATGTGGAACTATTTACGAGTAGGTACTCCGGGACAGGTGTTTTTACATTTAAATCCCGAACTTAGCTAGGTAAGATTATAAGCTGCAGTATTATTTAATATTATAACTAGTTTTTAAAATGAAGTTATAATTATATAGGTATAATCGATTACCTAATAAAAAAGAATAGTTATGTACTACAATCATACTATAACGCTTAAAGTTTTAGACCTGGCTAGTTGGATGCACATGGCAAAAAAAAGGATTTGGACTCTTTGGAAGTCCGGAAAAAAGTGAATACCTACTTCGTTTGGATCCGGGCCGATATAACCCGAGCGAAAAAAAAAGAGCGAAAATATTGTTTTATTCTTCCGTATTTTGTTTCTTTAATTGAGCGGCAAAAGAAAACTGTGTCTCGCGTGAAAATGAATTAAAAATGATCAGTCTTCTAAGAATGATTAAATACTAATAATTTTCATGAAAATACCCTGAATTGTGTAATTAGGTAAGTACCTACTTAATTTACTCTAGTCCAATTTAAAGGATAGAAGTGAAATACGAGATTTAAATTCTTCAAATGATTCCATTCTATTTTCTATGCGTGCGATCTCTACGTTTATGTACCTATGCTGTAGGTATTACTTAGGTACAAAAGCTGCAATTCTACTTATGACAAAACCTTTACGAATATTTGGGAACAAAATAAGGCGCCTGTAAATTTTATGCGAGCACATAGTAAGTGGAGTTAACCTTGTCTTGGATCCCACATAAGTACTTTATAAGTTATTAAACTAAAGACGGTATAGAAATAAGACGAAAAATAGGTACAGAGTGTAAAAGGACCCCGAGCGAGCAATTGTCTTAGAAACGTTGTTGGTCTCGTCAGTACGAACATAATATAACATAACTTTTAACTAAACTTTTACTATGAAGACAACGAGTCCTTGACGTCTTAGTAGTTGTTTATTGATATCCTATGCACGATGCACAGTAAATATTACCGTTTACATACTGTTCTCGGCGTTCGACCAGCGCTGACGTCGACCACGTTGCGTGTAGAATGTTGGGAGGTTCCGTACCTCTTCATTATTTATTTGATTACCTATTCTACTTACGTGTGTAGAGTCAGTGTCACAGAAAACAGCGGCGGCTGCGGTAGATGGACATCTAATGTAAACATTGAAATACCAACTTCGATTGTTTGAAAAACACTTAGCTCATTTCGCTTCGAATCTTGAACATTGACACCATCTTTTTGGTAGGTAAGTGTCTGACTTTGCGTTTTATTGATACCCGATTTTACTAAAGATTTTATCTATGGAGCCTATACTGTAAATTTATTTACTGGTACTTTCATGTAAAAACATAGGGATGAAATGTTTGTCTTTATCCAGTTTATAATCTTTTCCATCCATTATAATCCAATTACACACATCAAAAGTGTCTAGGGATCAAGTATATTTTAGAAGATTGCAATCAAGAATATAAGTATTTTACAAAAACTGAACTTCATTCATAATTTATTCAAAAAGTGGCGATAAGTCATTGATACAGGCATGGGGAATTAGGTAGGAGACCAACCCAGAAGATTAGATTTGATTTAAATAAATTAGATTTTTTAGAGCTAAAAATGTTCTTGATCCCTAGACACTTTTGATGTGTGTATGTATATCCCCCAACTAAATTCGGTGAAAATCCGTTAGGTTTGTAGTTCGTCTATTTTTAACTAGTGGACCCAACAGACGTCTTAACTGTGAATAATTTTCTTTTTTAATTTCAAATTAGTACGTAAGTATATAACATCCAGGGGCCATATTAGCTGTAGAACCGATGGCCGTTAGGGCAAACGAGTTCTCGAGTGGAGACCGCGTCTCGGCAAACGGAGTGTAGGATGCGAGAATCCGAAAACAGATCATAGTGGCGTGCAATTGGAGAGGCCTATGTCCAGCAGTGGACAAGTATGGGCTGATTGATGATGATCCAGGGAGGCCCAGGTCCAGCAGTGGATGTAATTTTTTTGCGTAAGAAGTCAGGGAAGGTCCCTGACATTAATTAACAAAATATTAGAGAAATTGGTCCAGCTTATCGGGTTATGGGCTTAGCAACACATTTAACGATTAGTTTTAATACCTCTATTATCGGTCAGCAATTTTTTTACTTTGTAAAAAATACATAACGTAAGTAAACGACTAGTACGACGAATACTTTAATTAGCTATCCTGTAAAAGAGCATATCGTCGCTGCGCGCACACAAACGGCTATGTGGTAAAAATATATTTTTTTTATTCGCGTTTTGCATTCAGTTTATCATTGTCCATTTTATGCAAAAATCCGATTTGTTTTAACTATAATACTTTTTGAGTTACATAAAATCAGCTATGTGGTCTTCATACAAACCATGTTCTGCCATGTACTACAAAACACATTTAACCGTTTTATAAAAAATCGGGAGCAAGCAAAAAGCGCGCGCGTCGGTACCACATAGCTGGTTTTGTTTCGTTCGAATGGACCCTGGATGTCAACTTGTATGTCAACCTATGGCTTTTTGATAGACCTTGTGAACTTAACGTTCTTATAAACTTGAACGACATTGTTGAAACACTAAAAAACAATATATTTGAATCATCATCAAAAAAAAATCTTTAACATAAACTAAAATATTATAAACTAGCAAAGCAGTTCATTCGAAACAGAATGTACTTAACAGATAGACTAGATAGTAGAGACATTTAGTAAGTCTCTAGAGAAGGATAGAAGTACCTACCTATAAATTAACACGCTGTCTCCGTAGCGTTTAGCCAACCCCATATCCGAACCTTAAACTTCGATTATGTGCCAAAAAATGTATTTTTAAGTGGAAATCTTTTTCTTATTCCGTACAATGCAACAATATTATGACAAAATATTACATTGTTTTAAACCTGCTTGCTTGCTGACTTATCGGAAAATCAAAATAACGCTACAATATCTGTTCAAGTTAATGTTCCTGGTGAAAATAACAGCCAAAGTCAGGCCCAGACCAATATAAATCTCGTAACCACATTAGATTCTCTTGAGCCTCCCAACTCAACTACTTTCATAAATTCTGATGTCGCAGAAGCGAATACTCCAAATGATCCAGTATAGAAGCTGGTTTATTTGAATACAAAGATATCACTGCCACAGAAGTTGGCCCTGGGATTGACTGTAACATTATGGGTATACATTTTAACAATAAAATAAAAAATACTCAGCAACTAAGGGTTTTAGGAAAGAAGTTCAATGGGAGTGAGACACTAAAAATAAATGAAAATATAACCAGAATCGAAGAAGAAAAGAATGAAAAGTTGAGACCAAAACTGTGCAGTCATTCCGCAGAGCAAAAAACTAAACGAAGCTTTGTTTGCGGAGCAATAAGTGATGAATGTAGGACGGATGTATTTAGATATTTTGGTAGTTAAAGCTTCTTTGGAAGCTATTTCCAATAGTTTGGCTCATAAATAAACTGACACTAGTTGTTATATCCTTACATGAAAAATTGTATTTGGTGTTTTTTGTAGTCTTTACAGTATGAAAATGTTATCCTACGTTTACTTTTATTATAAGGTACTTGGCTATTCGGTATGTAAAGTGTTTTGGCTAATACCCTATCTTTTATAAGAAACCTATATAAATTAGTTAATGAAAATTGTGTTCTCATTGGAACTAAATAAATAAACACTAACTTAATACAAAAAAAAACTTCACACTCCGTAGCAAACCTTTTTATTATTATATACTACACTTAAATTTATCCAGTCACGCCACTGATTGATTAAAAATTAGAAAAACTACTTAAATAGCTATTTACGTACCTACAGTAAAAAAATCTTGGAATTTCTAAGTTACCTACTAAAAAATAAAGTTACTGGTAGGAAAGTCTACCTGGTAGGTAAGCATGAAATGTTAAAATAAACTTTTAGGCTCTACCTAAAAGTTTATTTTGACATTACATGATGTAGTGTCATAGAGACCAAAGTACCATTTAGGAATGAAAGCTTATTAATGTATCTTCTATATCTTCTATTATATAAAAATGAATTGATGTTCGTTTGTCTCGCCAAAACTCGAGAACAGCTGGACCAATTTGGCTAATTTTGGTTTTGAATCACACGTGGAAGTCCAGGGAAGGTTTAAAAGGTGTATTTCTTCTAACACACGGGGTACAAAGGCGACTTCCTACGGCAAAACAAATGTATGCCGGGGACAGCTAGTACATATATAAAAATTAATAGATATTCGTTAGTCTCGTTAAAACTCGAGAACGACTCGACATATTAGGCTAATTTTGGTCTTGAATTAAACGTGGAAGTCCAGGGAAGGTTTAAAAGGTGCATTGTTTCCAACACGTGGAGTACAAAGGCGACTTTCTATGGCAAAACAAATATTTGCCGAGACACCTAGTTTTTTATAAAGATTTATATATTGACAATGTATGTTTAAAGTTGTTACAATACTGAATTTTAGAGTTAGGTTTAAAATTTCA
>SJJU01007283.1:0-11136 GCA_012932125.1 Conopomorpha cramerella
GGGGGCACATTCTCCCAATCGCGTTCAACGAATTTCAAACGAGGCAAAACAGGCTTCGCACATTGCATACTTTTCGTGGGGAATGTTGTGCAAGAGTCGCGTTCCAGTTCACATCTGTGACATAGACACTAACGTTGCGAAGCGTACATACACCGAAGATCACTCTTCTAGGTTAGTTAGACCAAGAAAATACAACGCATTACATTTGTTTCTAGAAAAACTGAAAAGCGAAACAAAAACCGTCATGTACTGCTTACTCACAACTTCGGCATTATAGTTTACACTCCCTGGCATTCCAAGTAGTGGTGCTGGTGCTTCAAAAGGCAGCCAAAATTATATCTACACACATCAAAAGTGTCTAGGGATCAAATCATTTTAGAAGATTGCAATCAAGAATATATTTTACAAAAACTGAATTCATTCATAATTTATTCAAAATGTGGTGATAAGTCATTGATACAGGTATGGGGAATTAGGTAGGAGACCAATCCAGAAGATTAGATTTGATTTAAATAAATTAGATGTTTTTAGACCAAAAAATCTTCTTGATCCCTAGACACTTATGATGTGTGTATGCATCAACTAATATAAAAAAAAACAATATTTCACTGTTACTTTTAAATTTTGTACCAATCTCTTCCAATTCTAACAAGCGTTTCATATGGTAAAACATCTTCCCAGACAAAGAAGTCTTATTTTGCTGAGGCTCTGAAAACGATTAGACCAGCATTATCACATGATGCATTACTTTCTTCTTGGCCTTTTGTAGAATTATTCTTTTCCAATGACGCATTATGGTAGGCACTGTTTAGGTATACTTCGAGAACTTACATCAGTATGTAAGCAACAGCGCTCACCTAGTTATACCATGCCGTGTTACACGCAATACATATTAATTAACTAAAGGCATCGCTTTGTAAAATAATAACAGACGAATAATTTCGAAATTATACTTAATGGATTTCTTCGTTTCTGTGTTAATGTGAACTCTGGTCACCTTTTTTTGTATTTTGGACCAACTTTATTATGGATAGTATTTAAACGTGCATCAAAAAAGTCTAACCTAACCTAACTAAAATACTGACTTAGCGACAAAATTACTGATTTGGCCTTCTAATTGCCATTCTGATGATAACTTTGGCTTTTTAGGTGTGCAACTTAGTAATTTTGATGTAGTTTATTACTTACTTACTTAGGTCCTAGCATACCCGGGGGGTACATAGGGCCTTGCAGATATCTCTCCATGTCCCTCTATCCAGCGCTGCCGTCTTTGCGGCACTCCAGTCAATGCCCGTCGCCCTGAGCTCGGAGTCCACGGAGCGTCGCCACGTGTGCGCTGGTCTTCCTCGTCTCCGCTTCCCGCTAGGGCGCCAGTCGAAAGCCACAACCGCCGGATCGTTCTCGCCTCTTCGAAGCGCGTGGCCAATCCATCTCTATTTGCGCAGAGCGATTTCTTCGCCTATCGGTTTTTGGCGGCATTTGGTCCATAGCTCAGTATTCGTTATAGTGTTTGGCCAGAAAATTCTCAGAATGGCTCTAAGTGACTTATTTACGAAGACTTGCAATTTGTTCGTAATGCTTTTGGTCACTTTCCACGATACACAGCCATACAGCAGCACAGACTTCACTAAGGATTTCCCCCGAGAGCGGAGGAGGTTTAGTTTCCGAGCACGGGAGATGAATGTTTGGGACTTAATACCAGATTCTGGCAGGAAGTTGAGACGATGCTGCTTGATGCCTTCTTCATTCTTCACGACTCATGTTACGTTGCTGACCCGCCGGTTGTATGCTTAAGGCCTGCGCGCCAAGAATAGTCAGCAACGAAGCCACAGGAGTTTAAGAGGGAATTGTTGCTGGGTAATAAGAGAGACACACAGCATCATGAAATTTTTGGAGGAGATTCTCATGTCGACAGTTTTCCTATTGTTGATCCGCAATCCTATATGCATTGCTGCATCTTGGAGTGCTGACAGTTTACTCCTCAACTGGTCTATCGTTGGCGAGATCAATACTATGTCGTCTGCGTAGTCCAGGCCCTCTAAAGTCCCACCAGGCCATGGCAATCCTCTAGTCTGTTTTACAACATCCCTCATGACGTCATCGAGCAGAATAATGTAGTTTATTATTTTCCCTTTATTATTAGTGGCTATTGGAGTTTTTACTCAAAAGGAATTTAACAGCACTAATTACTTATTTACGTTATATTTTGTTCATTGCTTAATATACTTTTTCCTGTGTTAACTTAGTAGCTAGCCTTGAAAACTTTCCTTAAAAAAAATAGAAAAAACTTCATTCACAATTTTTACTATCAGTCGAACAAAATCTCCGAAAGTGTCCCCAAAAAAAACTCCATGAATGGAAATAACCTACTTTTTTATTGAAAAAAACAAATACTTGCCGCTAATAACTAACAACTGTGTACGGGTGGAATCAATATTCCAATATTGATGGCACCTCATTCTTTACGTCATCGTCGTGGCTCCAACAACATGGAATGTGTGCACAGATGGCGATCGGTGTGTTGATGAGCGCCATATGTCGTGAGATCTAGAGGGGAGATGGCGACTTTATCACACTTAACGATAGATGCGGGTTCATTCATCAGATGGAACCAACGTCAAACTATATCGAACACTATCGAGGGAACTACGGGAGGAAATACTTTCTATTACAGGCCACGATTTATTTCGAGCTGGAATTTGCCTATTTAAATAATAATAAAAAAAAAACACTTCACGCCTTTTAATCCCAAAGCGGGGTAGGCAGAGGCACTTGCTAAATCAAGTACCCACTATTTAACCCAACGTGACAGGGGGTGAGCCCATCGCCGTTATAGGGTTCACACACCTTGTGGTGTGCGGGTTTCATCACGATGTTGCTCCTTCACCGTTTAAATATAGAGCTATAAATGCCCTGCCTGCCCCCTGGATTCTTTTGTAGATCAAAGCAGTTAATTTTTTCAACTTTTTTCAGACTACCGATGTAACTGTTTGCCACTGACAACAAATAAAGTAATAATATCGTTTGTAAAGTGAACTGACTGAACGATATACGAGGTAGCCTCTGACAAGATATGTATGATTTTAAAGAATAAAGAACCGTTTCTCTCATGGATGCCATTGTCAGAACTGAACCTAACTTAAATTAAGGTTTTCAAGTCGCGGGTGAATAGGTACCTAATGAACAAGTGTGCTCCATCGTAGACCACATCGCTGCTTAACATCAGGCAGGATGGTGGTCAAATGCTTGTTCATAGTGATAAAAAAATGAGACCAATGGGATATCTAATTAAAAAAAAAACATTAAAACCAATTCACCAAAAGTCATGAAGAAAATACAGTAGAATTGAGAACTTCATAATTTTTTAAGTCTCTTAAAAAAATGAAAAAAAAAACGAACAAAAGAATCCTATTTTTTTTTGTAATATTAAGCTACATCTGAATCATCCGAACGCGACACGCGTGAGCGTCCTGTACCGCTTGTAAAATATTTATAAGTGAACGTTGATAACAACGAGCGATAACAAACAATAAGGCAAAGAATGAAAACAATGTGCAGGCAATCTGGGAAATAAAACTATCATAGTCGCCTGCCGCTAAGGAAACAATATAAGTGGCTGAATAATTCCTCATAACAATACCTTGCTCTGATAATATCGTCAAAAACATTATTGAGGTCGACAAAGAACTGATTTCGACTACTCTTATCAACGACGTCAGTCCATTACGCCAACTATTCCAACAACTAGCAAATGAATGAAATCACTACTATAATTGCTACGGAGATCTCCCACAGATAAAATACTTTAGATTAACAGGAACATAAATGAACAATATGCAGAACCAAAAGCTACTAGCCTTTAGCTACAATACTGATACATAATGGCAGTGGCGTGCACAAAGGCAAAAAGACACTGCCTACCTTAGTATTTTGGCTACCCAACCTAATAATAGAGTTATTGCCAGATCTTTTTTTGTTGTACACACGACATAGGCTAACGAAGGTCCCGCGTATTGTGGGTGAGTAGATTAGGTAGGTACCGATATTTCGTAAAGACAAGTTACCTATACATAGGTGTCAATCCTTGGGGATTACTGCCCACCTTGTCGTAAAAGCCAGTGCACGCCACTGCACAATGGAAATTAAAAGCAGACAATATCAATAGAAACGATTGATGAATGCCAATGGAGAATGTATTCTGTACTCATTCCAAATCCTGAATAACACTTAAGTATGTATCTCAAACACCTTTCACTGAAGTCCTTGCCACAGTGGAAATGTCACACAGCTCACATTGTAACGAAATCCTACAAGTTGAAACAATATAAAACAATTTACCTTTTCATTTCTCGTAATACGGTAATAATACCACAATTTAAAATGTTACTCTACAGTTTATTGTACAGTGAGCAGACGAAATGAAATGATTACGAAACGCAACCAAATTGAACCTTGTGCATTGTCTTTGTTGGTAAGTTTGGCAATTTGTTGACTTACAATCAAAACGGCTAAAAAAATAGAAGAAAAAATAAAAATTCAACTGTCAACAATATTTTTTTCCAATCGTTAACGAAAAACAATATCAAAGTCTACACAGAGACAATTATCATGGTTTAATGTGCATTTAAAAACAATTTGTATCCAGCACAATCAATTACTAAAGAATGCATCCAATACGGTAAAAACGTCTTTTAAAACGTTCCACTGCCGGCGAAGGCGGCTGCAGATTCTATTTCTAGACTCAATTTATTTTATTATCTACTATTCCGGACTGTTGTGTAGCACGATTTCACGACTTGGGAGATAATAATATGAGCCACAGACGCGACTTATGTGACGGCAAGTGGGGCACGGCTAAACTTTGTCCAGGGCTGCCGATCCAATTATCAGCAGGAAAATTGCAGGAGGCAATCAGGGCCATAGGCCAAAGGCCCTCGTCCAGCAGTGGACGTTATGTGGCTGATGATGATGATGATGAAATTGCAGGAAAGTCGCCCGCTTTGACTTGGCCACGTCCTCCGTAGGTAATTAGCTACGTGACAAACAGATTATAAAACGACCCTGCTTGGAGACAGAAAGATATTACGGCTTAGGAAACACTAGGTTTATATTGTGTAGTATAACATGCGTGCCAAAGGGGTCACTTAAAGTGATTCCGAGTTCCCTGCGAAGAGGAGAAACAGACGCAAGAAAGCAGACACTGGGTACCTGTTTGTTAAATGCAACCGGGAACAGTTGCACATCCTTGGGAGAAGACTCTAAAAATATGATGGTTAGTGTCTTTTCTTCCTAGTTTTAACGATTTTGAGCGGGGTGAAATAGAGAATCGACCAAACGAAACAAAAACATAAATTACAAAATACGACTAAACTTTTTGTACTGTATTGAAGAAAACACAGATCATTTGTTTAATTCTGAATGTTGAGTCAGACTTGAACTGCACTAGCAACAAGTAGGTAGATAAGTAGTACACGCAAGTTCCAGAATAACCAACCTATAGAACGTGACCTTCCCAAACGACCCGGCCCCAATAAACTCTGAGATATAAACTGCCACAGAACCCCTTGAGGTCGGGAGAGTATTTGTCTATGTAACGCTAATGGAAAGACAAAATGCTGTTAGTCTGATCGAAAACAACACTTGACTTTCAACGAGTCAGGGTTAAACAGAGCTGTCTTTTGAATGTGAAGTATAATATTGATAAAGGCGAACAAATTTTGTAGTTTCTAGAAATTACTTGTAAGGTACTTGCGAGCACTTTTGAAGTTCCAACGAATTATACTGTTACGAAACAAAGTAGGTAGGTACGTGTACGACACAATACACAATAACTGCAAAGACAGGATGTTTTGTTCATGGATCAAATCGCCAGAGTCTCTAATCTTTATAATAATGTCGCTACACACTACACAGTTCAGTGTGCAGCACAAAAAGTACTAAATTAATACCTATATGTGACAAGCAATGTTAACGACACGCCAAACTAGCTGCCTACGTATACTATATAATGAAATAAAATGCCAAACCTTCTCAATACGGTAAGTAGGTACACTTGACACATGTCAAGTGACCTTTAGATGTAAGATAAGACTTCCTCATAAAAAAACAGTCTTAAAAGAAAACTGTTCCTAAACAGATTGCTAATTTCAACATTAGGAACCAGCATTAAAACAATACAACACTTGTATGCGACCTTGAGGCTAAATCTAGCGAGCTGGGACTAAACGATTGACCTTCGATTCGTAATTTTACTATTCCTTTTCAAATCGTAGACGAATGTAACACTATTTGTATACTATTTCTTTCGATACAACATACTCGATAAACGGTAACATGGTCTTATGAAATACGATGAATACAAAAATAGATATACAATCAAACGATATTGACATCACTAGAATATATTCCGACAAGGACATTCTTATCTAATACATTGTGAACTCTACAGTAATATTTATAAAAACTCAAAGAGCAGAGGTCACGTTACACTGGAGTCATCCAACAAGTTGTGAGTTGTGACACCACTTCTTCATTTGTGACCCCTCAATCGCGGGTGAACAGTGAACACCACTCATTGACCACTTCCGGCCATTGTGGCCATTCCCCTCACCTCTTGGTATGGTTGGATAGAGAAAAAAAATGAATGAATCGTTTTATTTCTACGGCTAAAGCAAGCGCCAACTGTTTCTACATACAAGACGAGTTAGCGGACCGAGAATAACGTACTAGAGTCTGCAAAAACATCACGACAGATTTTCTCAGTATTAAAAAAGTACTTCCTTTTATAAATGCGCTCAAAATTGATACTGAACTTTAAAGGATTAACTAGGTGGCGATTACAATAGATCAGCAATGGTCGCAGTGATACTGGGCACAACAAGGCCCTGTAGAGCCCCACAACAACAACAAAAACTCACGAGAAGAAAAAGAATAAGTAAATCTTTAGTCTCTCTATCTAAAAAAAATATCGCAAGTAACGTATTCTGAGAAATTACTTTTCATTGTTAATCTAAGTATAAACTATGCACGTTTCCGTACGATTTTAGACGTCGTAAGTGCGTGTACATTTAAAACCACACCTACCCCATATCCCATAGGCCAATCGATTTTTTCAAATATTAATTGTTACAGAGACATGTAAAGACTTAACACACTATAATTACTAAAAATTGAGATCCTAACTATGTTTAAATATAGTAAACACAATAGTATTACAATTAAAACGTTACAGTAATTATAATTCCGTAGATAAATAATTGATGTATCGTCCATTTCAATGATGGGGCCACAAATTAGAACGGTGCTTGTTTAATACACTTCTAGACAACTAGATAAAGACTTATAGGCTACTAGCACCGGTAATTATTAACAGTGTTTGTCTGCTATTATATGCTTGAATTATACATATAAACCGTCCTCAAGAATCACGATAGTGATGATGTATAATATATGTATACGATATATTTAATAAAGAAAATCGCATCAAATTCCATTGCTCAGTGTTAAATATTTAAGCATACATAAGGACAGACAGCGGGAGGCGACTTTGTTTTATACTATACCTACTAGCTGTCCCGGCAAACATTTATTTTTCCGTAGGAAGATTTGTAGCTCTTTTATTGAAAGAAATGCACCTTTTAAACCTTCCCTGGACTTCGACGAATATTTCAAGACCAAAATTAGCCAAATCCGTCCAGTCGTTCTCGAGTTTTGGCCAGACTAACGAACATCAATTCATTTTTATATATATACATACATAGAAAGATAAAGAAACTTCTAAATTAATTCTTCTTGGTTTAAGTACAACACACATATGTACAATTCAGTCTTAGACATACATTAAACTTTTTAAAATAATGTGTATACAATAATGGGTCAACAACATAATATATGTATAGTGCCACTGATGGAAAATTGTTGGAATGAAAGAAAAGCAGTACAAGCCACCACCATAATTAAAAATCACGGTAACCCCATGCTCTACATACAGGGGTTGCCATGGCCAAAATTACTAATTTGGCTAACCTACCTGGTGGATTTCCGATTGATAAATCAAAACAAATTTGTGTTGCAAAAAGGGGAGCACGACCTCAAAACCTGGCAATAAACGAGCGAAACGCCCCCGATTTCTGAGGGGCGTGACGCAGCTAGAACTTTGAACTCAGTTCATTGTAGAGGTGGTGACAGGGTGTTTAGGTGCGGCCAGGAAGTAGGTGAGCTTTGACGTCCGTTTACACTGTTCTACGGCTAAATGGTAAACTTTCATAATTGTCCGCTACATGGCGTGTAGGATTAATAAGTTTGGTGTATCTGAAAAATGAGGGTCAATTTAAATATCCAGATAAAGCATTAACAGGATTGCGGAAAAATAACGACGTTGTTGTTATGGTTTTTGTTTATAGATGTATACATTAAAACGAATGGAGGAAAATTATTGAAACTGGTTTTATGATTCCAAAGGTACGATTTTAATCGGCACCTAAATATTTGTCAAAATAAAGTAAAATGTATAGATATTCACATCTAAAGACCTTGAACTGTACAATTTAGAGATATCCTTGGATGTTATTGCGACGCTATATAGAATGTAAAAGGATCCCGAGAAATGGTCTTAGTAACATTCTTGGGCACGTCAATAAGAACAACTTTTACTATGACGATAATGTGAGGAGATGAAAAAATAAATTCAATCCCCATAAAAAAATTGGAAATGTTTTTGTTTTTGCGTTTCCCCGCATTATCACCATCGTAAAAGTTCTTCATATTGGCGAGGCCAACAACGTTTCTAAGACCATTTCTCGGGGTCTTTTAACACTCCGTATTATATTGACACAATAAACTTGAGTCGTTCAGTGCCATTTTGTGAACACTTACTCCATATCCTCGTTAAAAATAATTCGCTACGACTCAGAATGCAAGATAGATATCAAGATAAGTAAACTAAAATACATCAACTTTCCAAGGAAACATTTGCGGTTAGATAATGAATTTCACTCCGGCAAAATTACATCGAATAACGAGACCAGATACGCCATACAACTTGCACAGTTGCCTAGACAAATGTAATACATAATAGAGTGTAGAGGAAACTGTATCTATTGTTCTCGATGAATAAACACATCTGCCATTGGCTTTGTCACTGCGAAACGTGGGATGATACTGTTATTTCCGGGGATCAAAAACATGTTCCGGTAGGGAAAAAAAACAATCTGCGACAGAACAAACAATGATGCAGTTAAACAGCCTGTGAAAGATTCCACATCGTATTGTGTTTTAGCGATGGAAAACTTTTGTAAAACTTGAGACGGTTATGGCATTATGGCTGATCATGTTGTTAATTAAGTCGATCATGATGTTGCACGAGAAAACAATACCCAATTGGGAGCCACTCTCAAACAATAGTTGACGGTCCTGTTGGTGTAGTGGTCAGCATGTCTGCCTCTATTCTGTAGGGTCGTGTGTTCGATTCCCACCGCGGACATGTACTTAGGTGATTAGCTTTTAAGTACTTGTTGGATGTGTCTGGGTGTTTTATTTATATCTTAATATATAAAAATCCAGTGTCATGATGTTTGTTCCCAATGAACTCTTCACCAAGGCTTCCGATATTCACAAAAGTTGGCATTTATATGTAATTTCGTCCAATTTGAGAGATATTTTAGTTTTTTTTATTTGAAAGCTGGTGCTTCTCGTTTGGTCCTATATAAATTTGGTTCAGTTCCGTCAATGACATCCATGAGAAAACCTGAGATATATGTCAAATTTTACTGGTTGAAGTCGGTTCATTTTTCTTTAAGTTATCTGCTGTTGGGTGAACACTCAACGTCACCCAATGTGGGAACATTGTGAATCAATTAAACTTATTAGAATTAGGCTAGAGCTACTGGTACCGTCATGCCGGCGGCGTCACACATTGGACAATAACATCGGTCCAAGCTTGGTTGTCATTTTCAAATACATATTACTTGCTAAGCAAATACCCACAGTTCACCAAGCGTACTTAACCCAACGTGACAGTGGGTGAGCCCATCGCCAATACAAGGTTTCATCACGATGTTGTCCTTCACCGTACGGGCGTTGCGTTGCGTACCTACATAGGTTCTGAAGTCTCATTGGTACACGTCCAGTAGCCGTACTCGAACCCGCGATCTCCCGCCCGGTTACTAGTCAAGTATCCGACCAACTGGGCCACAGACGCTCACAACACAACAAAAAATATTTAATATTCTACAACAGCTATGACGCACATCGCAACATAAAATACCAACAGCAATTTCTATATGACGTATAAAAACATAATAAAAGTTATTTAGTTACGTAGTAGATAGGTATCGCCGCTCAGCGAACACTACACAAGGATTATCCGACACCAAATTAAGTTATGATTTACAACCACTATCCAATTTCATACACGAGTACGAAACAGATCGATTGCAGAATAATACAAAAGCGTTTCTCGCTACTGTAATCGGACACTCGATTATACTGAAGAATTTATTCATTGTAAATTTCGATAAAGATAATAATACTTAATACAGAGTGTAAAATGACCCCGAGCAGTGGTTCTTACAAACGTTGTTGAGCTCGTCGATATGAACAACTTTTACTGTGGCGACAATGCGGAGAATACACACTTCACGCCTTTTAATCCCAAAGTGGGGTAGGCAGAGGCACTAGCAAAAAAAGTGCCCACGGTTCACCAAGCGTATTTAACCCAATGCGGAGAAATGAAATAAAAAACCTTTTTTATCTCCAGACAAAATACATTTTTTTTTGCCTCCGGGCATGACATTTTGTATGGGGATGGAAGCGACATCAACCCGTAAAATATTAAGGTTCCTACTAATAAACGCGGTATAACTATACCCCAGCTACACCAAGCTCTACTTAACCTGTCAGTTGCTTGTCAAATACGAAATAACCAGTATCAATAGAACTGCAAGTTAGATTTAATTTACAACGAGTTTATGAGTAAGGGCGCAAGACTTTTGTGGTTTCCTCATGGATGAAACATACATACATACATACACTTCACGCCTGTCTCCCAGAGGGGTAGGCAGAGACTACAGATCTCCATTTGTCACGGTCCTGACATACCCCTTTCGCTTCATCTACATTCATACATCTTTTCATATC
>SJJU01007284.1:0-12961 GCA_012932125.1 Conopomorpha cramerella
AAATACGCTTGGTGAACCGTGGGTATTTGCTTTAGCAAGTGCCTCTGCCTACCCCTCTTTGGGATTAAAAGCGTGAAGTGTATTTATTTTTTTATTTTTTCATCATAAAAAGTTAAAATATGGACTAACTAGTTGCGTTATTTCAACTTAGATTGGTTTTTCCGTATTTAGCGTACCTACATTTGATCAGGCTATGAGACCTTTACTAACAGTGCACTAGAGCTGTTCTAACTTAATTAATCTTTTACTACGGGGTTTAGTTGGAAGGACATCGTTAGTTCAAACTACTCACTAACAAGCAAAAGTTGTAGGTATTATATACTTTCAGTTCGTTTATATTTGATGACTTTAAAGTTCACAATTGCTTGTAAATCAAACACTAAATACCGGGTCGTGTAAACGCCAATTGCTGTCATAAATGTTCACAGGATATATTTATTATTATTTACCAACGACCTACCTATATTTATATTTTATAAATGGGAATATTACTTAATATTTTTTTCCTCATATTGCCGACTTTTTTGATAAAGCTACGTTTACTTTGTAAATTTTTTATAAAATTATTTTTGTATTTGCACAGTTGATGAATACCTCACTTATATTTTTAATGACCTGTGTGCACCTATTGATTATGCTACCTAATGTTTTTTGTACATCAACAGCTGGTTTTATTCCCAGTGATATCTTGAGAGATATCGAGATGTATTTGTCGTCTACTTCCTGGAATACATACATACACTTAACGCCTGTCTCCCAGAGGGGTTCCTGGAAATGTTTATTTTTGTATGAATGAATATAATAAGTATGTATTTATTTCGGGATAAATAATACCTATGTAAATATAAAAAAATACGTAGATAAAGTTATCTGATATTTTTTGTTTAAATTATTGTTTTTAATAATTAACGACAAGTAATGACCCAGTTAAATTTTGTTGAACGTTCAACAGCAATTATTTAGTCGCTATAATTATTTTTATGATGAATGCTCATAAAAATTGACACGTCACAAACCTCAATTGAAAATGGTGCAAATCCGGCTTTACGTCGTTGTGAACGCACCTTTAGCCTGTTAGATTATTATGATATGTTCTAGCGAAGGTCAGCGCATTCGTTGATCGAATTCCGCACGCAACACGCGGGAACTGCAATATTACACTTTTTATGACTATTTTGGTATGAAGAAATATACAGTCTTCTTACAAAATATATCTTTCGCCCTAACTAACGTCTATCTTTAGCCCTAGCAGGTTGTATCTCATTCCTGCGTTAAATTGCTGAAAGGGATAACACGACAGCTAAAGATAGGTCGCGTTTTTTTTCAAATACAAATAGAAGCCCCGCGATTTCACCTGCGTATAGCTATACACATAAACACATAGCCTTGGTATTATTCCGATATACCTATAAGTTGTACCTATTGCATCGCAAACCGATTCGGTAGTTTTTGCGTGAAAGAGTAACAAATATAAAAAAAAACATCCATCAAAACTTTCAGGTCCGTAACATACTCGTGAGCAAATTTCCAGGTAAAAAAGGTGATTCTAAAAGTAGCAATATTGAATAGGTACAATAATACTTTTTGAGTTCCTTTTTTCCGTGTATAATCCGGAATTTTCGCAAATATATCTAATTCACATTACCTTCGTTGTATTTGTTATTTATGGGGTTGGGGGGAGATAAGTGTTTTAGATATGAATAGGTACACTTATTAAATTTGTAACATACTTTTATTATTAAAACAGTGTTGTGGCTATTATGTAGCTAGTTACCAACAAATTAATGTATAGTCATGTTAATTTGTACCAAGTTATAATATTAACGGCGATGGGCTCACCCCCTGTCACGTTGGGTTAAATACGCTCTCACTGTAATTTGCTTTAGCAAGTGCCTTTGCCTCCTGCCCCGCTTTGGGATTAAAAGGCGTAAGATGTATTTTTTTTATTATAATAATACTGACCCGCAACTAATTTCCCAAGCTTTGAAGTCGACTTGTAGGTATTAAATCTGCCTTTCGTACATTTATTGCTATAAATTATTCAATAAATAAAAACTTACTAGACTTTTCTTGATGCTAAATATTCTGTTGTAAGGTGTGTCGTGGGAAATAAACTGTTAGTAGTTTGTAAATAACGTTTGTTCTTGAATGCATAGCTAATTTCTTGTTTATGTTGTTCATTGCCTGTGGCAAGTTAAGGGCCTGTATTTTTAAACATTAATAAAGCACGAATTCTTAAGTTACATTTGTTCTGCTCTAATCAAATATACAATAGCATTTGTTATGTTTCACTATAGTGACTATAATGTAACTCAAGTGGTGTAAAAGGTCTTAGAATCGATGTTGGGCTTGTCAATATGAACAACTTTTACTACCGTCCTCATACAAAATATAATCTCCCCAGACGAAAAATTGTCTAAGTATTTTGCACGGAGAAGAAAAAAAATCTGTTGTTCCTGGCAAGGTAATAAACAATTTTTTTAACAGATGACCATATTTATAGTTGTTCATATTGAGCAGCCCAGCAACGATCCTAAGATCATAGCTCGAGGTTCTTCCCATCCACGCACACAAATGTATTTATTCTTTGTCACACCACACATGATGTGATTCATTCTTTCTTCCTCATAGCCTCATAGTTATCAATCTGTGTTGTCTGTTAGGCCCATGGTTGAAAGAATTCCCTTGAGTTCCAAGTGATCTGTGCATACTCCTCTTATTACGATTATGGCTAAGAGGTTTATTAAGAAAAAGCGCTTCACGCCTTTTAATCCCAAAAGGCGTAATGTGTTTTAGTGAAAGGGTAGGCAGAGGCACTTGCTAAGCAAATTCAGATACAGATTACCAAGCGTACTTAACCCAACGTTAGGGTCAGCCGTTATAGAGATCACACACCTTGATGTGTGCGGGTTCCATAACGATTTTTCCTTCACCATCATAATGATGGTGATAAAATATCTTACATAAGCTTTGAAAAAGAGTGCCATCGTACACGTCCTGCAGCCAAACTCGAACCCGCATCTCCCGATCACAAGTCAAGTATCCGACCACTGGACCACAGACGCTCAAAACAGACAGGCAGAGAGACGAAAATGTTTATTTAGTAAGGATATTGATGATCATATTCTTCATTAATATTCATAGTTAAGACATGACAACGTGTTTCGGGTCCACCACTAATTGTTATTAAAAAAAAATACAATTCACGCCTTTAATCCCAAAGAGGGGTAGGCAGAGGCACTTGCTAAAGCAAATACCCACGGTTCACCAAGCGTATTTAACCCAACGTGACAGGGGGTGAGCCCATCGCCGTTGTTATTACAATTGAAGTAATTGAACTACGTTTTTAACTTCACAAGTTGCATCGGGTCACGAATGTATGTGCGTACCTATTGCGAGTGACGAAATAAAATTGCAATGTACCTACAACAGTAGCTGCAGTAGGTACATAATATTGTGCTCTGACATTCGAAATTGCGATCGCTGCTGTGTGACGACATTCCGATCCCCGCGTAGGCATTTGCCGACTTAGCGACACCATCTTGGCCCACTGTGACATTTTGTTGCGAGTCAATCGGCACACTAATGTGTATTCTGCCAGTACCAGTTAGATTCAAACTGCCTTGTGAAAACTTTTATGTGCTTAATGGCTATTGCACCTGAAGTATCGCCTATGTAAAAGCATTATCAAAATAAAATAAACTTTTATCTTTTTTACTAATCGAGGTGATAAATTATAAAATACTTCGATTGTTTAGCAAATGGGATAGATAGTTAAGTCAGTAGTAAGCAGAATCTTTTTTTTTGCACTCCTAATTGGCTTTTTCCGTAGTCAGTAATAATGTCAATGTAAACTTACAATGTTCAATGTAATTACGATAGCACCCGATTTTACAAGTACCTACTGAAATAATAATTAAAAAAAATAACGACTTCAATAATTACCTACTTACTATAGTCGCCAATCCGAGTTTTTAAAGTACCTTTCATGCACTAAAAAAGTACACAGCAGTAAGTCCATATTAGCATTTTCTACCAGTCAACCACCAGTAACGGGAAATAAGAAACAAGAAAATAGAAAACAAAATTGAAATTAAAACACGACAATTATACAAACAATTAGAAATGAAAACAAACATAAAAAACCATTGTTACACTAGTACAAATCTAAATAATATATAAAAGGCAAAGCTGACTGACTTACTGACATATCAACGTACAGCCCAAACGGCTAAACTTAGGCACTTGAAATTTGGATCGGACATAGCTTAGGTACCGTAGGGGTGCACTAAGAAAGGAATTCGCTTCGAAAACGAAATCGCGGGGCGTCCACTAGTAAAATATAAAACAACAAATACTCACGAACACTACTAAGTTTTACTAATACATAAACATACTTATGTAAATATATATACATAAACTAAAACATAGGTACACACATACACACTAATACAATACATACTAACACTATACCACCAAAACATACATGTTCCGACGCCTAAACGCCCAGGCGCACGAACGTTTAAACGACACACAAGATGGTGATTTCCTTATGTTAAGTAGTAGGGAATTCTATACTCGTATAGCTATCACCGTGAAAGAATCTGACATATACGAGAAGACCGAGTGATGGTGAGGTAAATAATCTTATTTCCAAAAAAAAACTTCAAGATCTGTTCATAATTCGAATCGAATTTCAAATTGAGCAACCTTCCCTTTATGTCGCTTAAAAATATATACCATGTTTTTTTATTTATTTAGTATAGAAAAAAAATTTGTAATAATGCAACGCGTACAAGTTAAACTCTGTTTGTTTCTATTACTTTTTTACGTTCGAAATGTCACAAGTTGCGAAGAACATAAAACTTTAACCATAAAAATATTTTATTAATTAAACGGACAGGTTAATCGAATGTACAAAATATCTTGCTTCATTGTTCAACTCAGTTCAATTGTCCGAAACTAATGGCTATCAACTATTTCACTCTAACAAGACCTGTTTATTAAAATCCTTTTTTTCTTTTATATACCTGTTGTCAAAAGTAATTATTATTTAGTGCCATTATTAATTTACGACCACATTCCATACGTCTAAAGTAACAGGTGTATTTTTTTAGGCCGTTCCGCAGAGGTACAGTCACGGTTTTGCAACATTCTTCACAATATATAGGCCCAATTATAATCTTTAAGACTGTACTCTGATGCCTTTGCCACAGCATGCAACCATGCGTGCCTCTAACTAGACCAATTACTATTATTTTAAGCCACGAAACTACGGAATGAAGGTTGAAATGTAAATTAATTACTTACTTGGTTAGTTGATTTATGCACACTCCTTGAACTGTTATAGTGGAATGCCGCTGTAGAAATTTCTGTTGTTTGTAATGCGTGTTACAGTTTTGTCACCTGTCGTATTATCGCTTTATATGCTTCATAAAAACTAGTCGTGACGGCGAGTTTTTCTGTCGTGGGGTTTGTATCAAACCGAAGGAACTTTCCAGAGGCCGGGCAGCAGCGCTCTTTGTGAGTTAAACTACAATACCACGGCGATCGTCATCCGCCTGTCAAGCGAGGCGATTATTGGAATTTCCCTCCAAATGATCATTGAAATTATTGAAGGAGGCTCTCGTCGAACAGTGGTCGATATGTGGTTGATGATGATGATGCTTCATTAAATAATAATAAATATATTGTTTGGTTATGGTTTAAATGATACACAAGAATCGAATTATCAACTGATTTACTTTAATACTGAATTAGAGCTTTCAAAGTAATACGTAGTAGCAGAGGCAGACGAAGAAGAGAGAAAAAAAAAACAATTGCTCCAACCTAACTGACAGGTTGCTATGCCAACAGAATAACAGAATCACGTTCAGAAACTAAAGATTATTTTTGTATAGTAGTGAGAGACGTTCAAAAATTCAACAAAATAGTCATGTAACCTCCATGCGATCTAAATAGAATACATCATCTGCCTTTCTTCTTGGCATGTTTTAGGAGCCGACGATTATTCAGGCTATGATTTAGGAACATGTTGACATTCTTATCGTCTTATGATGCTACACGTGGCCGAAGGGTCCTTATGATCCTAAGATTCTGTCCCCCTTCTGGGGATTACGGACCTGACTGTATTTATGTAAATAATCATAAATTGTCATATAATCCCTGGTAATACTAGTAGTAGTTAACGGACGCCGCTATTAGTTTTAATAATTAATTATTTTTAACCGACTTCAAAAAAAGAGGATGTTCTCAATTCGACTGTATTTATTCATTTTGTCGCCTCACAACTTTGGTGTTCCATTTCTATTTGGTTTTGTTCTGCTAATGGAATTCATGAGAATACCATACAAGTTCCGGTTCAATAAATATATAATTTTAAAATGATTTTCGGGTTTTATTATTTTTTCCTGTGATGGTTTATCTGATCCGCTTGTAACTAAAAGAAGTACCAAAAGAAAAATAAAAAAATAAACACAAATTTCTTTCTTAACGGAACATCAAATCTAATAGGTATGTTCCACATTTTAAGAGTCTTACTTTAGCTTGTTTGGTTTTGGCGACGAGAATTTTCATCGTTACTTGCGTTCTAGCTATGAATTGATTCAACCCTCTAGTGGACACGAAATTCGGCGTGATAATAAAATATCCACTGCCTCTTGTTGAGTATCCTCGAAACTGTTACTAAGAACGATTATAAAATTAAACACTCAAACACTGTTCAGCAGCTGCGTATATTTACAGTTGTGCAGTAAAAAAAGGTAAGGTACATCAGAGGAGTTCACACTTTAAATAAGTATCACAATCATCAGTCATCCGCACATTGTTTCTAGTTAGTTGTCGTTTAGTAGTGATGGCCGAGGTATCCGTGTCCTAGGGCGAGGGGCGCGGCGTGGACGATGGGGGCGGCGTGGACAATGGGGGCATGGTGGACCACGGGGGCGGGGTGGTGGCCGGGGGTCTTGTGGACAACCGCGTTGAAACTGCAACACAACACGTATGTAGGTTAATGTACGCCGACGATTGTGTTAGAAAGGAATGCGCTGATCGATTGGACACAAATTGCTTTCCAATTAAATAGGCATTAAGAGTTAGTTCAGTGCTTGTGAGGTTGTTGAAGCGTAATGCTTTAGTAACAACCTTTGTTCAAGGATCATTTCAGTTGTTTCGTTTGATTGCCTCGACACGTATTCGTACACTATAATTTTGTTGTAGTTTACTTACAAGGCTCGCTAACTTCAATAGTTTTGTTTGTTTTTTTCTTTTAAATAACAATACCTAATGTTTGAACTCTTTTCAATATCTCAAGTTCAAGTTGAATAGTATTTCCTTGTCAATGATTCAGAAACTTACATAGTATATGGGCGTATAGAAAACGATATATACGTTATAGCAGATTCCAGAATTTCCCAGTTTGCAACAAAATGGAGTGTATGGACTCAAAACACAAGAAGACGCGCACGTTTCCCGAAAATGGCCCTTATGCCGAGAGGCAGATGGCGTGGATGGTTACCATTCGTCTCGTACATTAAACCTTTAATACATTTTAACAAGTAAATTAAGGAATTGTATAAAAGATTCTAGCAACGATTTTGTCCTAATTTCTTAATAGCCATTGTGATTTAATTGAGTTTAGGTTGTAATATTAACTGGTGTAGTGAACCATGTTTATGTGTACTTCTGCCTATGCTTTAGGATTAATAGTGTATCTACTACTACTATTAATAGTGTATCTAATGTATCTTAATAGTATCTATCGGTCGTGAGAGGGGTCCTCTCCCAACACAGGTTTTTGTAAACTTAAAGGGGAGTCAATATTGTTCACCGGGTGTATAGGCGCGAATATAACCAAAGACAAGCTCGAGCTTACCTTTGTTATTTTACTCGACGTTTCGTCTAGTCACTACGCGTTTCATTAAAAAATGACCTTAAACTCAGGGGAGTGTCGTGAAAATAATTGTGAATTTGAGTGAATAAAGAATTTTGGATTTTGATTTTTTTTTAAATCTTACCCATGGTGGTCATCAGCGGTGTACTCGACCTTACGGACGGAACCGTCAGGCTCCACGAGGGAGTAGCTGCCGTGCACGGCGCCACCGTCGCGGCTCTCGTGCTGGGTCTTGTGGTCGCCGGTGTGAGGGTCAGCCACAGAGTACGAGTAGTCGTATTTGGGGTGGGACTGACAATAACAAATAACTACATGAGTACACATTCAATTCACATACTTAAAGGTATTGTGCTATAAGGTTCTGTTACGCGTGGCTAAAGAGTTTGGCACTCTAAGCCAAATCAGTATTGTATTCCACAGTATTATAATATAGGCATTAACGAAGCAAGTACCGAGAAAGGAAGAAATCGTAGAAAATATTCAAGAGTCATCGAAAACTTATCAGTCTTGGTCACTTGGACTATGTCGTGTTTGTGTCTGGCACAGTGTGTGTCTGATACATTTGTGTCTAATACAGTGCATCATTTCATATGCACGCAGTATCAGGCATGGTGAACTCTTTGTAGCGCTCTGCATGCTTTAAGGAGGGATATTGACTCCTGTCTAGTGTTTAAATAGCGAACGCGGGGAATAAGATAAATTTGAAGATAGAAATATAATGTGCGTAAAACTCTTTTACGTAGTAATTATCATTGCACTAAGACAAAAAAATACTTTATAAAGGAATATAAGAGTACATTGTTAAGAGCGTCTTATTTATTTCTAAGTTTTCCAACACGCCAGATCTATGTAAATAATGCAAAGTAACACAGTTTACACATATTACGATTGACTAATAATAGGTATTATTAAAACGCAAGTTCAGAACAAGGTTGTTTTTTAATTTTTATGATTTTTATCACTGGTATTTGTGCTTCGTTCGCATCAATAAAAAAATGAATCCTAATACTTTTTCTTCTCACTAAACTTATCTAATTTACCCCTGTTTGGAGCACCACAAATAAAAAACAAATACTCACGTATTCGTGGGCAATGGGGGCAGCGTGGACGATGGGGGCGGCGTGGACTACGGGGGCATGGTGGACGATGGGGGCGGCGTGGACAACCGGGGCATGGTGGACGATGGGGGCGGCGTACGCGACGTGCGCAGGCGCGTAGTGACCATCGTGCCTGACGATGCTCTGCGAGGACACTGCGCTGTGGTGCACCGGCAGAAGACCGGCGTTGGCTGCGGCCAACATGGCGCTAAGGGCGACCACCTACAAATAAATGACAATTTAGAAATACTTCGTTATGATCATGTGTTTTGACAACCTCTCCTTTGAAGAGGAGAATCCCTTTCTTTCGGTGTAGTGATAGAACTAATACTGGATGTTTCGTATGGAGTTTATTTGGGCCTAGTTATAGAATCACCCATACCTAGAATCAAGGCTTTAGAAACATTTTGTCATCCTGTCTTTTGACAACCTCTTCTCTTTCTTTGAGTGTGAAAAGGGTGACAGAATTAAGGGACAGGCGAAAGTAATGATTTGCATTGAGTTTCAATGATTTAAATGCCAATTTAGAAATACTTTGTCGTGTCCTTTGACAAAGATGAAGCATGGAATTAAGGCAACTTGAAAAGTGTCAAAATCAAGTGGATAATTTAGCTAAGAACGACCTACTGCAATCAATGGTTATTTAGAAACACTGCGTTATTAATGTGTTCATGTCCTTTGATAACACTAAAAACGGATCGTCTCTTTGGTCTGGCACACATAACTTTGTATAGAAAAATATGTCAAAAGTCAAGAAAATATACGCATTGAGTAGGGGTTTAAAACGGGAAAAATAAGTAGACGCATAATTCCTCAAAATAGACAATACGTCAATAGGTCGTGAAAATCCTGAAAAGGACGTACATTTGGAACAAATCGCCAAAACTGTGTTTTTATAGGTATTAAGGAATGCAACAGCTCTTAAAAAATTTAAGGATTCAGGTTGGGATTTATCTGGACTCTCCAATGACCCATATTTCATATCCGCAACGATTTTCAACTTTAATACTATTTTGATGTAAATTGCGATATAATCCATCAATATGTTCAATCTTCTTCCTAACGCCGCAATATATAGGTTGCACGTCATTTTAATGTTTTGCGTTTGTGAAATATGGATCAGGACAAATTTCCATAACGTAACGTCACAGGATTAATCCTTATATACAAATAGTATGCCACTTACTTTGGTGAACATTTTGTAGTAATCAGAGCAGGTGACTGATACAATTATTGGCGTTGGGCCCGACTTTTATATGAAAAGCAAAACGGACTCGGCAGTCCTTTTCGTGGTGGGGGCTTGCGGTCAAGTCAGTTCCGTAACTTTGACACCGCGAGGTCGCATACCTGCGCCTGCGCAGCTCCTTGTCCGCTACTCCCGCGGCGCGACGCCCGAGGTGCCATTCGCGGATTCCTTGTGCACAAATATATAATAAACACAGTATATTTGCATAAAATCACGTCAATTATCTAATAGAGTGGACACCAACTGTTTGAGGTCCGTATTTTGAAACAAAAATAAGTACTCTGACATTACTGGAGCAAGGTTTGTCTCTTTTACATAAACATGATTAGAGCATGTATGAATGTAGATGAAGCAATAGGGGTATGTCAGGACCGTGACAAATGGAGATCTGTAATCCCCTGTCTCCTGTAAGTGTACATACACTTCGCCTGTCTCCAAGAGAGGTAGGCAGAGATTTGTATGTGTATGATTAGAGCGAGACAAATGTTACTTGAAAAGAGTTCTGTGCTTGAGAGGAGTTTGATAGTACGGGCGACTACGACTCCTAAGTCAATTCCAGTCTCACAATTTGACAACAAGACCTTTGTTTGATTGATGATTCAAATTTAAGTACAAAGCAAATAATGTTAATTACAAAGCAGATCTAACATTTCGTTCTGCCCAAAAGCGTTCTATAATTCTTAAAACCAAAAGCGTTCTATAATCTTTAGTAACTACTAAAGCAATAAGTTAAGAAAATAACTTAACATTGATAATTGTTAAGTTACTATTCCTATCAACCAACCAACAAATTATACATATTTTTTTATTTGAACCTAAAATGCATTAACAGGAAACAATTTCTAACAAAATTGCTTTTCAGACTCCATTACCTACCTACCCATGTAGTTGCTAATGGGGCTACAATACAATCAAACTAAAATTACTGAGTTTCATAAATTGTATTGCATAGTAAGTTAGCAAGTGTACGCTGGTCCTAAAGCAATGCCCTGCAGATACAGTAATTACACCCTTGGGCAGCATATTGCATACTCGCCAGCTATATTTATGTACATTTTTAAGCAGTTTTTTAGACAAAGTTGCCCCATTTTGAGCTCTGTTAAACAAGTAATCCTAATATGCATAATGCTCAGTTATTTACTTTGTGAAACAACGATTTAGTGAGCAATAATAATTAATACTAAGTAATAGAATTTTCAAGTTGTTAAAGTATTACCGCCAGTACTCGGCTGGCAACGGTAAGGTTCTTGATGTGCGTCCGGCTGCAGGCGTACCAAATTGGTATATTCTTTAGATGCTAATTACGATATGGCTGTTTTTAGGGTAAAGTGAAAATCTCACCTTACCTCGTCTTTTTTTTTGTGTGGCTCTGCAGGGCCCTGTTGTGCCCAGTATCACTGCGACCATTGCTGATCTATTGTGATCGCCACCTAGTTAATTCTTTAGAGTTCAGTATCAATTTTGAGCGCCTTTACAAAAGTAAGTACTTTTTTGATACTGAGATTCACCACCTCATCTGATGAAAATATATATTTTCCCAGATGTATGGATCGTTCATCATCGTTCATCAGGGGTCCGCACTCACTCAGAAGGTGTATGGGAGTTTCTTCACCCTCATTCTGCAATGCTACTGCTAGCGACACATGTTTGTGTTCCGGATGTCCAATTTTCACATTTGCTTGTTTAAACAGCAATATCCTGTTAAGGTTCTCACCAGAATGCGGAGGTTGTGTCTACTTAACTCTATAGCATCTCTTGCTGCTTTGCTGTTATAGGCTTTTATGAGAGCTTTGGAAAACTACTTTAGTCTTACTTACTCATAAACTGAGGTTATCAATAAACGTGTGTGAGACGTGCAGAGTGTTAAAGGATCTCACGAACCAGCTACAAGTGTTCGTGAATAAATCCCTGAGGTCGATCCTCCGCGTGTTCCGGCTGAACATGATACGCAACGAGGACCTATGGGCGCAGTCTCTATTGGGGAAGACATTGCACAGATCAATTGGCGGTGAATTGGTCTCATGTACCGGAGGTGGGAATCTAACAATGCATCGCATTCTAGTGGCAGTATGTGGGAGATCGACGCAGGACTGGACGCCCCGTGTACACGTGTCGAGGTGCATCGTCGATGGCGAGCTAAGAGCGCGAGGGTTTAGATGGTTTGATCCCAGAGCAATCGCAGAGGATAGGATGGTGTGGCGCTATGTAGTAAAGTCCCTTTTCACCACTGGGGTGCCATAGGTAATCAATAAACGTATGTCATAGGTGTCATATTGGCGGAGTAAGGCATAAGACCGATTTTCGTAGCCGATTCGGGGGAAGCTGGTTTGCTAAGGAAAAGTTGCCTAAGGAAATCAGTCAACGAAATATACTTACATATATATATATATATATACCTATTCATTATACATCCAACAAGCAATAAAAGCTCATCACCAAAGCCCTTGCAGTATCTCTGAAATAGAGACAGATGTGACAGACATCACAAGACCAAACGGGCTGTCAAGTAGCATCATTTCAGAAATTAGCATTTTCACATTTTAGACATACATTTGTAAATTCCTTACGCCGTAGACATAGGCTGAATGTAGCTACGCACGTTTAACTATGGTATTTTCGGTTAGTCCTAATTACCCCGGACAGGCGTTGAGCCCAATGTCAATACAATAATGTCAATGTCTTTACATAAAATTAATATTATTTTTGTTGTGTACTTTTCAATTCAATACT